>ML208485.1:8340-19576 GCA_004369065.1 Pluteus cervinus
GAATTATCCGCAATTCGAAGTGTGGTCAACGCCCCTAGATTGAATGGGCATTGGGGCGTTAACATCCACTCGAGGATTCGCATCTGTGGTAGTGAGAAACCCGCGATGTGGAGGGAATCAAGGATTGATATCGGAGAACGACTCGGAAACAGAGGTTGAATCCTGATATCGATCTCGAACGTTAACTTGTTGATCTTCAATTCGCGGAGGGAATGGCAGTTGTAGAAGGCTTGGACAGGAAAAGATCTTATATTCGATAAACCAAGTGATGTGAGGTTCTTGAGCATAGTTTCCGGAACCGGGGTTTCCATTAATTTCCGAGGACCACTGTGAAGGACACAAAGTCCCTGGACGTTGGGCAACAAATTGAAGAATTCCTCTATGAACTCTAGACTTCCGCAATCCTCAATCCAAGCTTTACGAACGTGTTGGCGAAGGTGTGTGTCTAGAAGCATCTTCATTTGTTCTTCCTGACCTTCAGATAAAAGGAGTTCGAAGAATATGAGTGGTTGAGAAATGGCTCGCCATGTGCGAGAAACGAGAGCGCATCGATGGAGATCGGAAGGTGTTTCTAGGTCTTTGTATTCGCTGTAAACGTGCTCGAGGATGTTCTCTATGAGTTCCGCAGGGAGAATGGACATGACTTGAGAGCGTTACAGTGTGAACTCGGAGGGGACACAAGGACCGTGGGTAATGCTGGCATAAGATATCCGATCCCACAGCTCTCGATATGCCTTGTCGGCCCCAGTCGCCTATCTGCGCTTCAGCCTTCACCTTCCCCCCGTCAAGGGACCTTACTTTCAACTATTGAAAATAGTTGCGTACAACGAGCCCACACAATCATGGCAAAGATTGACGCCCAACATCATGCATCATTATTTGGAGGGTTGATGAAGGTAGCCCAAGCCTTGACGCCATGCAGCTGGGGATGATTCAAAGCAATTCGGTCCAGGGCGTTGATACATTTCTACAATTTCTGCCCTTTGACTGGAAGGAGGGGGCTTCGGTTCACTATTGGCATGGACCCTGTGATAAATGGCACTAATTCATTTCTCGGTGTAAAGGAGGTGTCCTATCATATCTAACACTTATAACAATCAAGGCACATATTGATAGGAGAATAATCAAAATGAGCTGACGTAGATGTACAGGTTTAGGGCGCTTGTACCGCCGGGATCATAGAATTCCAACAGGCTTTATATACCACCAACGGTCTTCTTCTGAGATATACCCGTATTCTATCAAATTTTGCCGCGTCAGTCAAGAGACAGAATCGTTCTGAGAAAATCAACCATACCTGTAGAACCCACAATCTCCAAAATTCCGTTCCTGTTCAAACCAGGGAGGGATTCACGTAACAAAGATCTTAAGGCCTCTGGTCTGCTCGGTTTACCAAGCCCATAGATCCCGAAAACGACTCGCTTCAGCCTGAATTCGCTCGAAGTCAGGATGGTATCAAGAGCTTCCCAGCCATACAGAGGCATATCAGCATCAACATGAACGTCCTCAGGATCTGTGAACAGGCAGGGAATATGAATCTCTTCAAGTCGGTTTGACACAGGGAGGCAAGAAAAGAAGGCTTCCATCCAAGGAATGTAGCTTGTGTAATCTTTAATCTCTTGTATAATTGATATGGTGACGACACGGAGGTTGGATAATGCGGAGGAATAGAGTAAATATTCAGTTGTTAGCTGTGGATCCTCAACAGCGACTGGTAGTAGAATTCACAGGTCAGCTTAATCCAACCCACTTTGCGCAATGGAAGAAAAGAAAATCCTCACGTGAAGTTGGTGGATCGATCATCAGATCTCGGAGAGTCGAAGTGCATAACTTTACAATCCCTGCTGCCCATTCATATGCCCTAAGCTCGTCCGAGCGATCCGAAATTTGAAGTGTAGTCAACGCCCCCAGATCGAATGGGCATCGGGGCGTTAACATCCACTCGAGGATTTGCATGTGTGATAGGTCATCACCTGCGACGTGGAGGGAGTCGAGGCTTGATATTGGAGAACGACCGGGAAACGAATGTTGGATCTTGATATCGACCTCGAATATCGATTCGTTGATCTTTAATTCGCGAAGGGAATGGCAGCTGTAAAAGGCTTGGACAGGAAAAGATCCTACAATCGATAAACAAAGTGATGTGAGGTTCTTGAGCGTCGTTTCCGGAACTGGGCTCTCCATTGATATCAATTTCAAAGAACCACCGTGAAGGACATAAAGTCTCTGGAGGTTGGGCAACGAATTCAAGAATTCCTCTATGAACTCTAGACCTTTGTGATCCTCGATCCAAGCTTTACGAACGTATTGGCGAATGTGGCCATTTTGTGCGTCTAGAAGTACCTTCATTTGTTCTTCCTGACCTTCAGTCAAGAGGAGTTCGAGGAAGATGAGTGGTTGGGAGATGGCTCGCCATGTGTGGGAGACGAGAGAGCATTGGTGGAGATCGTAAGGTGTTTCTAGAGGTTTGTATTCGCTGTAAACGTGCTCGAGAATGTTTTCTATAATTTCCACAGGGAAGGTAGTCATGATTCAAGAGCTTGAGATGAGTTCGAGGATTTGGGCAATGCGGCCATTGGCTTCCCGCAACACCCAAAATGGGTAATGTTTACTTTTGTTTGTGCTCCCGCTAAATGTGTGGCGTCGCGCGCTGCGGTGTCCTCTGTCAGTGAGGCTCCGTGCATTCTCAGGTCTGGCTTCGCGGGGAGAAAAGGCAGTTCGAAACATTGATTGTATTCCAGGCTGTACTGTCATTGGACCTTACCAAGAGGAAAAGGGAGACAGCGACGAGGTAGGCTGCAGAAACCGAGCAGCAGTGTCGAAAACACATCGTAAAATCTTGAACTGCAGTCTAAGTCCAGACATCATATTCAGCAATTCACATCGAAATCTTCGTGCTACTCCCATAATCCCCATGGACTTTCACACCACCAACAATCATCCCGTGACATATAGCCAAATGCTAGAAATTTGCGAATACAGTCAGCCAAAGAACTTGCAGGAGTTGTGGATTGGACTTGGCCATACCTTTCGAAATTCCAATCTCCAGAATCCCATTCTCGTTCAAACGAGGGAGCGATTCACGTAACAGAAGCTTTGAGACGTCGGAATTGCCAGGGCCACGGTGGTATATAGCGAAAGCCACTCGCTTTAATTTGAGATGACTAGAGGTTAAGGTGGAATCTAGGGCTTTCCAGTCATACAAGCCCATCTTCACCCGTCCTTCTTCGCCATCGGTAATACGTCTCAACCTGCATGGGATGCGGATCTCTTCAAGTCGATTAGAGACCGGAAGTAGGGAGAGGAATGTCGTCATCCAGGGGATGTAATTTTTGTAGTCAGAGAGTTCTTGCGTGATCGAGATCGTGATGACGCGTAAGTCGGATAGTGTGGTGGGGTACAAAAGAGATTCGGATGTCAGGTTCGGGTTCTGAACCGCAACTGGTGGAAGAAGCAGAAAGATCAATCGAAATTTGACGCTGGGCTACAAGTACTGACCTGAGGTTGGTGGATTGACCATTAGATCTTGAAGAGTCGGAGCGCACACCTTTACTATTTCTTGTATCCACGCGAAGCTTTCCAACCCATCCGAAGAATCCGATGCCCAGAATGTAGTCAACCCCGTCAGATCAAATGGAGATTGTGGCGTCAACATCCACTGGAGAATTTTCATGCGTGAAGCCCCATGACCCGCGATGTGGAGGGAACGAAGGCGTGATATTGTACGGTCTCTTGTAAGGTTTTCCATATCATCGAATTCGAATTCTGACTCCGTCATCTTCAATTCGCGCAGGGAATGGCAGAGGTAGAAGATCCCGGCCCAGAAAGGGATTGCGGCTCCTTCCAAACAAAGCGAGGTGAGGTTTCCCATAAACCGCTCTGCGGTCGGACCTTCTACTAGCGCCATAACAAGACTATCTTCCAGGACATAAAGTTGCCGGACCTTCCGCAGCAAATTTAAGAAGTCGTCACCACCATCGACACCGCCATTGTCCCCAAGCCAAAGAGTACGAACAGACTGAGAAAGGTAATCATTTTCTCGAAGTACATCCAACCTTCCATCCGGAATATCTGCGGAAAGAAGGATTTCGGAGAAGATAAAGGATTGGGCGATGGTTCGCCATGTTCGACAAACAAGGGCACACTGGTGAAGTACGAGTGGATTTTCCAGGGGGCGATATTCTCCGTAAGCGTGCGCGATGATGTTTTCTATCAGTTCCACGGGGAAAACGGCCATATGTTCAGGGCGTAAGATGAGGTCGGAAGACTTGGGCAGGCTGTGATGGTGGTCGAGACAAAACGCGAACCGTGGGTAACCTGACGTAATGCGTACCTTCACCGATGCCACGTGCAAGGGCTACAGTAGGATCATTCCTTGCCTCAGTATGCATGTGCACTTCTATCTTTGCGCAGTGTAAATCTTCTGATAATCTTCTCGTGGCTTCAGACCTTGAAATTGGATGCCAGCCCCCTCGCACAACAAAGCGAAGACTTGAATTGTACAGGAAAAAAAGACATTTCCAGCATATAATTTAAGTCGGACCATCCAGATTCGAACTGGGAAGGTGCAAGGTTATACTCGTACTAGACGCGTCGTGACCGCTACACCACGAGGGCGACCATCATACGGCCGTTATAGCATATCCCTTCATCGCCGGGCTTGTGAGGTGCTGCCAAATCATATGTGTGCAATCTTCTATGTCCTAATGCATACTGTAACGGCCGTAGCTTCCAGCGTACTCATTTGACCTCCCACCAAAATTGCTCCCTTGAGAGCCATCTATATGCTAATGTGCACCATTAGCCGGAACACAGAGATTATCCTCTTAAGAAACTCAACCATACCTCTAATCTCCAAAATCCCATTGCCGTCCAAATGAGGGAGTTTTTCCCGTAACAAAGATCCTAAGATCTGTCCCCTCGGTCGACGAAGCCCATAGACCCCGAAGATCACTTTCTTCAACTTGATGTAATCTGAAGTTAAGATGGTATCGAGAGCTTCCCAGCCACAGATAGCCATCTCGGCCTCCATATGCGTGTTCTTTCCGTCTGAGGGACCAAACCTGAACAGGGTTGGAATACGAATCTCTTCAAGCCGATTGTGGACCGGGAGTGAAGAAAAGAAGGCGTTCATCCAAGGGACATAGTTTATATCGTCGGTAATTTCTTGTATGATAGATATGGTGATAACGCGGAGATTGAGGAGTGTTGAGGGGTATAACAGAGATTCAGGTGTTAGCTTCGGATCCGGAAGGGCCACTAGCCATGGAATTTAATGATGAGTGCTGTCTTGAAAACAGGAATCCCTCACATGAACTCGGGGGACCAATCGCCAGATCTCGGAGAGTGGGACCGCACAACCTCACGATCTGTTGGATCCATTCATAAGGTTGAAGCTCGTCTGAGCGATCTGAAGTTCGAAGTGTCTTTAACGCGCTTAAATCGAATGGACATTGTGGTGTTAACATCCATCCGAGTATCTGCATTTCTGGTAGCACAAAGCCTGTGACGTGGAGGGAATGAAGGCTTGGTATCGGAAGCCGACTCGGAAGTTGCTGGTGGGTCGTGGTATCAATTTCAAATGTCGACCCATTGACTTTTAGTTCGCGAAGGGAGTGGCAGTGGTAGAAGACTTTGACAGGAAACGAAATCAACGCCGATAAACCAAGCGAGGTGAGGTTCCTCAGAATAGACATTGTTTCGGGATGAAGGCGCTCCAAAGATTTTGAGATAGGACCAGGGCAAAGGACGTAGAGTTCCTGGATGTTAGGTAGCCAGTTGAAGAATTCCTTTATGGAATCTGATCCACCGACGTCATTGATCCAAACTTTACAAACGTATTGGCGAAAGTGACAGATTTGTGCATCTAGAAATGCCTGTATTCGTGCTTCTTGACTTGCACACAGGAGGAGTTCAGAGAATATGAGAGGTTGAGAGATGGCCCGCCATGTGTGGGAGACGAGAGCGCATCGGTATAGATCGGATGGTGCTTCTGGAGATCTATATTCACCATAAACGTGCTCGAGGATGTTTTCTATCAATTCTGCAGGGAGAATAGACATGCTTCGACGAATTGGCAATGAGAAGATTTGACTGCGATGAAGGTGATGGTAGTGGAGACAAAATTCAGAGCGTGGGTATTGCTGGCGTAACGCAGTTGTCGCGTGAGCTGTGTCCAACAACGCCGAACGCTCAGAACAACCAAAAGAAAGATAGGATTAGAACTAGGGTGAAGCTTGAAGCGTTTGGTCCACATCGTGACTATTACACCACAGTCCGTGGTACACAGTACTTGATGTACCGGCTTTCTCGTATTCTGCGCCGGGAGCATCCCTCCAAGCCAGAGTTCAAATATTTTCCTCACCTGACCCTCTACGTAGGGTGTGAAAGACCCCATCCATAAACCTGTGATACTCGTAATATGCCAATCAAAATGTGCTTCGAATTCCCAGACAAACGGAAAGCGCTCAGATTTCAACTGATGTACAGGAAGTCAGACTAGCCAGGTTCGAACTGGAAAGGTGCAAAGTGATACTCGTATTATACCTTACGCGTGGTGACCATTACACCACGAGGTCGACCATCATACGGCTGTTATAGCGTATCTGTAACGCCGTAGCTTCCAGCGTACTCATTTGACGCGCCACCAACACTCCTCT
The DNA here is from genome assembly GCA_004369065.1 of Pluteus cervinus. Taxonomy (NCBI): domain Eukaryota; kingdom Fungi; phylum Basidiomycota; class Agaricomycetes; order Agaricales; family Pluteaceae; genus Pluteus; species Pluteus cervinus. The sequence continues at coordinate 15,000 of ML208485.1, forward strand.
GTTGACATCCATCCATATGCTAATGCACTATTAGCCAAAAAACAGCGGCGATCTCTTGAGAAACCCAATCATACCTCGAGAGCCCACAATCTCCAAAATCCCGCTGCCGTCCAACTGAGGGAGTTTTTCCCGTAACAAAGATCTTAAGATCTGTCCCCTTGGTCGATCAAGCCCATAGACCCCGAAGACCACTTTCTTCAACTTGACGTGGTCCAAAGTTAAGACGGTATCGAGGGCCTCCCAGCCATAGACAGACATATCCGCCTCGATTTGTGCGTCATTTCCATCTGGCCTACTAAACATGAACACGGTTGGGATACGAATTTCTTCAAGTCGATTGGGGACAGGGAGCGAAGAAACGAAGGCGTTCATCCAAGGGACATAATTTGTATAGTTATTAATTTCTTGCCAGATAGATATGGTGATAACGCGGAGGTTGGAGAGTGTCGAGGGGTATAACAGAGATTCGGGTGTTAGCTCCGGATCCTGAAGAACCACTGGCCATGGAATTTAATGATGAGTACATTCACCTGGCCTGATGAAACAAAGAAATCTCTCACACGAAGTCGGGGGATCAATCATTAGATCTCGGAGAGTGGGACCGCACGACCTCACGATCTTTTGGATCCATTCATAAGGTTGAAGCTCGTCTGAGCGATCTGAAACTCGCAGTGTCTTTAATGCGGTTAACTCGAATGGACATTGTGGGGTTAACATCCATTCCAGTATTCGCATATCTGATAGCACGCCTGCGACGTGGAGGGAATGAAGGCTTGATATCGAGGAATGAGTCGAAAAACGCTCCTGGTCCGCGGTATCAACGTCGAATGTTGACCCGTTTATTTTTAGTTCGCGAAGGGAGCAGCAGTGGTAGAAGAGTTCGACAGGAAATGATGTCAACGTCGATAAACCAAGTGATGTGAGGTTTCTAAGAATTGATATTGCTTCTGAGCTGGGGTGTTCAAAAGACTTTGAGATAGGACCACAGCAAAGGACATAAAGTCCCTGGATGTTGGGTAACCAGTTCAAGAATTCCTTGATGGAATCTGATCCGCCGTCGTCCTTGATCCAGGCTTTGCGAACGTATTGGCGAAAGTGACAACTTTGTGCAACTAGAAGTGTCTTCACGCGCTCTTCGTGAGCTGCACATAGGAGGAGTTCAGAGAAGATGAGAGATTGAGAGATGGCCCGCCATGTGTGGGAGACGAGAGCGCATCGGTATAGATCGGATGGTGCTTCTGGAGATCTATATTCGCCATAAACGTGCTCGAGGATGTCTTCTATCAGCTCTGCAGGGAGAATAGACATGCTTCGATGAATTGGCAATGGAGATTCGACTGCGATAAAGGTGATGGTGATGGAGACAAAACTCAGAGCGTGGGTAGTGCTGGCGTAATGCAGTCATTGCGTGAGTCAGAGTCTGTTCCAATCCACGATCCAATATCGCATCACCATTAACTATAAGCTCAATATTTGCGCGTTTCTGTTGAAAAGAGGAGGCATGGTGAAGGAGGGATCACCGGACCCGGCTGGGGTACGAACACTGGTCAGCCTTATCGAGTGTTTTATGAGCAAAAGAGGTCAACCAAAACATAATAATTCCAAGCCACCCCGTTATCATGCCATATCGCGAAGTAAAAGCCTATCATTCAGTATCCTGGAAGAGTTGAAAAAAAAATCACAGCATGATAAAATATGAATTGGACCGGCTAGATTCGAACTGGGAAGCTGCACGGTCAGTGCTTGTGACCATTACACTATTGGCCCGCCGTATCAGGTTCTACGTGTCGTCTTCTGATGTCAAGTGCTCCTCCCAGGACTCTAGGCTCCTCAGTCAAACGGTTAGGTTGGAAAAACCTCCCGCCGCGAACCCGATTTCTTCGCACCCCAACCTGCCTCTCCCGCTTCCTCTTAATCCATCCACCAAGGTTTATAATAGCTGTTAATTTGCGTTTGGAATACACCATGGTGAGGACGCTGTGGTTGTGTCGAAAGCGCGGTGCGCGTTATATACATTGGGTTCCTCTCGTATCCGCACTATCCTGATGTCGCAACACCACCTCAGATTGAACCGTGTCCGTGTTGGCGTTCTGAGGGGGTGTTTCCTGTTGGCTCCTGCGTGCAGCCTTGCTTCTGTCTCTAGGCACCCTTCCCCTCGGCGGGCTGCCACTAGGCCAGGTGCCGCTGCTGCCATCCCTTCAGGACGAGAGTTCACATCACTGGCACTTGGTATGAAAGGTTCCGCAACGAAAGCTGATTCTAAAATGGGTCCGAGTCATCGACGACGATCATCCTTGGAATGGCTGCAGACATTTCCCATCAACGAGTAAGAGCTGCGAGAGCGAACAAGATGGTGTAAACCGGGCGAGAATAAGGAAGCCTCGTGAGTATGATAAACCCCGGATCCGGATCTGCTTACACCTCCGTATCTAACAACACCAAACACACACCTCCTCCTTCAACAAAGCCGTCGCGTCTTGTGCACCTCCCAAGGACTTTCGCACGTTCAACGCGTTTTTTGGGCATCACAATGCTTCAAACGGGTATAATACCGTCTGCTCATAGCGACCTCGTTACGGACGCCGCGTACGACTTCTATGGCCAACGATTGGCGACGTGTAGTCTTGATCAGAGGTACGTGAGTCTTCCGCAATTATTAGCAGGATCTGAAAGGTCATAACGGTGCTGTTAGGATTAAAGTATGGCAGGTTGATGAAGCGAGTGGAGAGTGGAAGGTTGAAGATGATTGGAAGGTTCGTTCTTATGCCCATTCCTGTTACATTCTGCATCCTCCATATGTTCGAAAACCCGATTCTAATGTACTACCAACGAACAGGCACACGAAGCAGCCATTTCAAAAATCTCATGGGCTCATCCTGAGTTTGGGACTATCATCGCTTCATGTTCATTTGATAGAACTGTGAAGATTTGGGAACAGTTATCGCCTGGTGGTCAAACCGACTCGGCACCTCAACAGCAATCACAGCAACAATCTCAGTCAGGAGGACAACCCACGACGCATGCATCACCAAGATGGATCGAACGTGCCGTGTTGTTAGATGCGAGAGGGACCGTTCGATCCGTCGAATTTGCACCTCATCGGCTAGGGCTAAAACTCGTACGTCGCCACCTATCCTCCCTCTATCTCTATCCCCTCATTCTCATCTAACCTGTCCGTCTAACAGGCAACCATATCCTCCGACAACCTCCTCCGAATCTACGAATGTCTTGAACAACCCTCCCTCTCAACATGGCAAATCACCGAAGAAGTAGACGTATCCGCCCTCCCATCCTCCGTTTCCCCCTCAATCCATTCACGGGTCCACACTATGGCTTTAGCTACGCCTACTCAAACTCATGCTACATTAGACGCGGCATCCGCTTCGTTAGTTGCACAAGCGCTTCAACAGGGTCTCCAACAAGGAAACCTACAGAATCGACTTGGTGGTCCAGCGCTAGGAGCAGGAGCAGGGACTGGGAATAGAGAAGCTGACGGAGGGTGGTGTATTTCATGGTGTAAAGAACACTACTGGGGTGAGGTTGTCGCTGCTGGGTGCGGTACAAACGGAATCGTCAAGGTTCATACCTTTTTCTCCCTACGGTTTTTTTTTTCGTAGATGGGATTGTTGACCTCGACACCAGATTATACACATATCACCATCACGAAGACCTTCAATCATCCTCGCCCTAGACCCATCTCCCTCCCCTTCAAGTGATCACACCTCGTCAAACGCACCTGGCCCATCCTTATCAACCCAACACCAAGGTGGTGACGGGGAGACCCACAAAGATAAAGAAGCACCATACGCTATAACCTCCGTAGCATGGGCACCTTCTTGTGGTCGGTCATACCATCTCATCGCCACAGGCGGTCGTGATGGAAAAGTTCGAATATGGAAAGTCAAACCAAACGAAGAAGGCGGTGGTGCTGGTGCTGGTGATTTAGACGCTTATGAAAGTGGGGAGGATGAGATGAAGTGGAGTGCAACCGTCGTGGCTGATTTCGATCAACATAAGTGGGCCATTCTTTGTCCTGTTGTTATGTACTTTTTTCTGATTGGTTGGGTTTTGTTAGGTCCGCGGTTGGGAGAGTTGAATGGAATATTACTGGGTAAGCCCGTCCCTCTCCCTCTGGTCGCATATACAAAACTTAATCGACAAATTTTCTTGTCTTCCTAGAACCGTTCTTTCGTCAGTTGGGAATGATGGTCGTGTTCGACTATGGAAAGCTACTTCTGGCAATGTTTGGAGACCTGCGGGTAGTATCGGTGTTGAACAATCCGCTGAGGATGATCAAGATAACCATGGTCATTCGTCGAGAGATGTCGACATGGACTCTTAGTCTGGATACGTGACGCATATAGTTAGGTCAGGATAGACCCTCTGGTGTTGGTGTAACAAAACATAGAGCCTGAAGATACCTTGAAACAGTGTAATTTATGACTCGTTGTCTTGTCAGTAGCGCTGTCAAAGAGGTTTGCGACTCCAAGTCCCCAGGCGTAACGGTGGAAAAACAATACACAAACGCCTTAGGGAACGGCTCAGATTCGAACTGAGATCGACGTAACTCCCAAACG
>ML208485.1:27613-47777 GCA_004369065.1 Pluteus cervinus
GCCCAGATTCGAACTGAGGTCGATGTCTTCCATAAGAAAGGGCATCTGCATTTACCGTTATGCTACCGTCCCACGTAAGACTTGACCCCTTGACCCGAGATATTTCATTGGTTTCCTGCATCCAAATATTCGCGCGTACATGTTCGATGCCACAGTGATTGTCGAAATCATCAGGCCTAGGACGGATCGCCCTGCCTCTATCAGTTACATTTCTGGTTACGCCACCTCGTAAACAAGGTATCTCGGGTTGAATCTATCCCGGGCCTTTCCAGATACGTACACCAAGAAGTGTTCTTATCGATATCCTAGCATGAGAGGCTTGCACAAGGAGGCCAACCTCCAACCAGTCATCAGGCCTCACTATCGATGTATCATCCCACGTAACACCACCAACAATCCTCCTTTGCGATATATCCGTGTGCTATAGAATGATTACACAATCGGGAACAATATGTCAGCCACTCTTCTTTTTTTTAAACCCAATGTACACGTACTCTCCGATGTGACGATCTCCAAGATTCCCCTCTTGTTCAAACGGGGGAGCGAATCGCGTAACAAAGGTCCCAACGTTTCAGACCTAGTAGGTCTATCGTAGATACTAAAGGCGACTCGTTTCAATTTATGATAGCTTGAACTCAAGACGGTGTCAAGAGCATTCCAGCCATATGAACCCATGTCATATTCTATAGGTGGAAAAACCCAAGGGGTCGTTCCTGGACCTGCAAACTCGCATGGAATGCGGATCTCTTCTAAGCAATTATCAGTGGGGAGTTGAGAAAAGAAGGCCGTCATCCAAGGAACGTAATTCATTTTATTATGAGTGACGGTGTTTTGCCGGATCGATATTGTGATGAGCCGGAGGTTGGATAATGTGGAAGGGTGGAGAAGATGATGATCGGGTGTGGATGTTGTCTCTGAAAAAATCACAGCGGCCGGTAGTACATAGAATTGGGAGATCAGTTTAACCACCACTCGCGGGGACGCATAGGAGGGTATACTGACGTGAAATTGGTGGGCTGATCATCAACTCTCGAAGGGTGGGAGCACATAACTGGACAATTTCTTGAACCCATGTGAACGCCCCTCGTTGGTCCCTCTGACCAGTAAGATCCGAACTCATAAACGTCGTCAACTCCGTCAAATCAAATGCGCCTTGTGGACTTAACATCCACTCAAGTATTCGCATTTGAGAGAACCTATCAGCTGCGATATGAAGGGAATGAAGCCGTGGCTTGGGGGTATGACTGCTGAGCTGCGCATATTGGAAATCGAACAGGCACCTGTTCATTTTCAATTCGCGGAGGGCGGCGCAATGATAGAAGTATGGGACAGGGAATCCGCATCTGCAGGCAGACAGACCAATGGAAGTGAGGTTCCTCAGAGTCATTTGGATATCAGCCCCCCCCAATAATCTTGTAGTAGGAGGTTGTACCATGTAGAGTTCGTGGAGGTTGGGGAATAACTTCAGCGTTTCCTGGATGTTCGATAGGTGGCCGTTTCTCCTCACCCAAACTAGATGGACATAACGACGGAGGTGATTATTTTCTTCAAACATTTTCTTTCGTTCATCCCAGGAACCTAGCGTGATTTCGGAGAATATTAGAGGTTGGGAGATGATTCGCCAGGTATAGCAGACGAGAGCGCATCGGAAGAGATCGAAGGGCTTTTTGGGGGATCGATAATGTCCGTACACGAACTGAAGAATGTGTTCGACCAATTCAACTGGGAGAATCGACATGGTTGAGACGAAAGGTCGAGCCGTGGCGGTTAGGGACAAGCCGTAAGTATCCGGGAGGTGTACAGCAGCAAACAGTTGACCTGGCAGGGTCCCAGGCTCGTCCCAAACGTCAATGTCTGGGATATGTTAATTTGGAGGGCACAAACGTTGTCCAAGAAGCCTCAGAACCTCTAAATGCACATGGGGACTCTACACGTTACCTTGCTAATTGTATTCTGAATGCAGTACGACTCCCACCCGGTACACCACGGCCTTCCCTCGACCTGACTATAAACAAGGTTCCAATTCAAAATTTCAGAGTACCACAAGAAGTGTGTGCACCCGGAGTGCAAAAAGAATTCTTGGACGATTCCTGGGAACGGCTCAGATTCGAACTGAGATCGATAATTTCTTTCCGAAGAAAGATTCCAAAAGGTGGGCTATCAGCATTAACCGTTATGCTACCGTCCCATGCCAAGTTCTCAACTAAAATGCTTGAATGACTCGCCCGGAATCGAGAAAGCGGCGAAGCCCGTCGACGTGTTCGTGAACATTGCTGACGTGTCATTGACGTAATCGGAAAAATAAGGGACCGTGCGTGGACCTGGATGCTCGAACGCTCACCTCGACCTTTTGGGTCCGGCTTCAACAGAACTGCTTAGCGCCTCAGCACGGCACACGAATAGTAACAAACGCCCATCTCGACGTACAAACACAATTGAGGCGTGCTGTACAGCATCAGCGCTTCGAGCTTGGTGAAGCACTCCCACCACGCCGCCTCCACATTTCGCACTCAGCGCTCCATCTCGCCACGTCCATCTCCTCGTTTTTTCACGCATCATTGTAGCTTTATAACAAATTCATCCTCAAACCCATCTGCCATACACTCTTGGAACCTCACTTGAAACGCAACGATGGACGGCCTCATAACTGAAATCCAAAAAATCCCACCGATAACCAGGTTTCTATGTGGCTCCTCTCTAGCGGTGACACTGTCAGTCTTGACCCATGTGGTTTCGCCGCATGCTGTATTTTTTACGAAGGATCTGGTGTTTCAGAAGTTACAGGTGCGTGATGTGTGTTTGTGTGAGGAGGAAGTGCCAGTTGATTGACGCTGGCTTTGGTTTTTAGATATGGCGTCTATGGACGAGTTTCTTCCTTGGAAGTACGTTGGTCTTCGTGTCCCGCTTTTTCTCGGAGTAAAAGCTGACTATATGCGTTATGTTCTTCTCACAGGTGGCGGGATAAACTACATCTTTGAACTTGCAATGCTATAGTACGTTTTACCCGAGTTTATTCGACGTCGATCTAACACCCCACCCTCTGGCTTACAGTCGAACGTCCAATGAACTAGAATCTGGCCCATTCCATCGACGTTCAGCAGATTTGGGATGGCAACTCCTCTTCGCATCCGGTGCCATAATCGTAAGTCCTCCCTCTTCCTTTCTTCTTCATACTCAACCCACGCCCCACTCACTTAGGCTCTAACAACACCCCTCAAATCTTTCTTCTTCTCTCGTCCTCTCCTAATATGCCTAACATACATTTCCGCGTCCTTGGCACCTCCAGGCGCCCAATCAAGCCTCATGGGCTTGATAACCTACCCAGCAAAATACACGCCCTACATGATGATTGGGTTTGACCTCCTCATGGGCGGACCAAGCGCAGCTGCACAAGGTGTTGTAGGTGCTTTAGTAGGACATCTTTGGTGGTGGGGAATTTGGGGGTCAGGCGAAGGTGCAGGTGGAAGAGGTGTTTTGGAGGAGATGGGGAGAGCTCCTGGGTGGTTGAAGGGGCTGGTTGGTGAAAGCGACCAAGCTGCAGGTGCAGGGAGAGATGCACCCAGGCCGGCGAGAGCAGGTGGTGGCGTGCAAGTGATTCCGCCGCGAAGACCGCTTGGTGGGAATTCGACTGGGGGTGCGGGAGGGTCGACTACGACTACTTCGGAGAGGAATCGTGGTTCTGGATATAATTGGGGATCTGGGCAGAGGTTAGGGACCGAGTAGATGCTTCATTGCACTCGACAGCTGTAGAACGTAGGGTTAGGGTTGGGTGGTCGAGACCACGTCCGTGTACCAGTCTGGTCCCGCGTATACGCCACATCCAAGTAAACTTTTCATCATCTGTTATGGTATTTGATCCCCGGTAAAATACAGAAATATTTACAACGCTATCAATGGAGGGTATATACAACAGGACAGAAAACAAAAGGATAACCACAGAGAAAATGAAAGACCTGACTATACGAGGTTCTTGAGTCGTCCAAAGTTGGGTGTCCCAAGCCCAGTGACTGGGTCCCAACCCTTTGTAACCTATAAGGTAGAGAGTAGGTTCGCTGATCCAAATACGAGCGTAGAACTGGACTTACATTGAATCCAGGGGTTCCACAGCCAGAGTTGTGGCCTGAGAGAATGTCGGTGAAGCCGGAAGAGCCAATCGAATAGATGAAGGGGTTTAAGAAGCCGAGCGGAGGCCGACCTTGCCTTAGTCGAACTTCGTTCAATAAAGCGATGAAGCCAGCTAGTGCGGGGGCGGCGGCGGACGTTCCTCCGATCATAGCTGGCTGGCCACCAACGATGATGCGAAAACGGTCACCCTGCGCCGCGATATCTGGGACGCCCTGTACAGCGCAATATTCAGGTTAGAAAATCAGTCGATAAGCGGAATTCAGTGAATGCTCACTCGACCGTTACTGTTTAATGTTGCACAATGTGAGGGACAAAAATCTAGTAGGAATGCTTTGGCTTACCGGTTGAACAGCCCTTGATAAGTACCATGTTCGAGGGTGTCGAGATATCCTGGGACGGCTCTTTTCTGGTAAGCTGGCCGGAGGAACTACAGACCGGACCAGATGAGTTAGTGCATAGAAGGCAGATTGCAAGAGGCACTTACGTAGTTGCTGAAGCCACCCCCCGAGAAGAATCTGGACACTGCGACTTCAGGGGAAATATTCTGAGTTGCACCGACGGATGTGACACTATAAATACTCAGTCGTGAACCTAAAAAAAGCACCAGTCGCGACGTACAATGGGCAGCTAGAGAAGAAGTTGTCGATATCATTAAACAGGAAGCGCAGTATGTACAATAATAGATGCTTACGTAGCAGGGAAAACGGGGATGAACTTGGTTTGATTGTTCCCATCGTTCGTGAAGCACGTTTGAGTAGCTGGATCAGGATTACCATCACCAACACCAAAGTCACCAGACGAGAAGACGACAGAGACTCCCCGGGCACCTAGAATGAATCAAATGGAAAGAGAATCACGACGCAGATCTACTTCATAGTGAGTATGCCATACCAAGCTGTGCGAAACCGCTGCAAACCCGCCGAGCGAAGGATTCCGGGACTTCGATGACTCGGAGTTAGAACCAACTTTAGCGCGCTTGGTGAAGGTGGTCTTACCGGTTTGTTCGTCATCGCCGTAACTCGTGGAGATTGTCAAGGGTATATCGACCTGGTTGATCACGGAGTCAAGCCAGTCCGAGTAAGGCCTAAGTTATATTTGGTCAGAAACTGATTCGATATAAAGCGGGATCCATGGACGTACTCGTTTGTATTCGTAGGTGTGATAACATCAGGTTTGAACGGTGGGGTTCCAGCTGTCGAGTAGAACGTCGCCTAGGTAGATATGAGTAGGGTACCGAAGATGAGAAACGTTCGAGCGCACAAGGATGGGGTAAGATATCCCCAAAGCGAATTGAACATCCAAGTTCGCTTCGAAACCTGGTTTTGATTGGTCGTTGAGCCCGCCTAAAAATAGATCATTTAGCAGAGGATCAGAAGGATGATTTAGAGGATATCGTACCATTCACCGAGATGAACCGGAACGAAGAGCCACGCGCATCGGGGCGTTGTTCGGCATAAAATTGTTGAAGATCGGCTAGGTTGGCATACTCGCCGACATAGCCGGTGACACCAATCGAATTTTTAGACGTGCTCGACTGTTTGTAGCCTACGGCGTTGTATAGCTGGTTAAGGCAGGAAATGGTGATCGTCTGGTTGCAACTGGCGTCGACGGTGAGACCAGTGGCAGGGTTCGTAATTGATCCAAGCGCGTCGTTAATGACGCTCGAAGGCTCTTCGTTGCTTTTGACAATGGTAGATCGGAACGGCTTGAATTGGGCGAACATGGTGGTAGGCTGTATAACATCTACGTGTTCATGAAGACCGATAGGGAGGCTATAGCTGGTTGTCCGAACAATGTCGTCCCCGGTTTTCAGGTTCTTCCAAACGTGATATTTCTACAAGAGGAGCACGCTCAATATTAGTGAACCACGATTATGGAAGGAAACATACGGTGTCGAGCATTTTCTCCGCCATTCCGATGGGGATTGTAAGTGTGATCCAGTCTTTAGCAGGAGAGCGAGTGATTTCGTCCTCCTGGATGCCATGGGATGCGAGCCATTCGTTGACAGCCTGAAGGCTCTCTGGATGGGGTGCAACGAGCTCCTCAACTTCCTCCTTGGATAGGTGCTGGCCGTACCGGTGATGACCTGGGTCACTGACCTCGTAGAGATGAGTCTCGAGAATATTGAAGTTTGGTTGTGGTAGTCCAATGCGAAGGGAGATGGTATGATCAGCAGGAGGCACACTGTGCTGTATCCATCCGTGAGGAGGGTGAGCATGTTCCTTGACTTCGTACAGGCCGTTTTGAGCGGGCAGGCTGAGGACTGCCAGGGGGACGATGCATAGCAAAGCAAAGAGGAAGCGGAAAGACGGTTGCATGGATGGAAACGACGACCAGTAAACGAGGGCGCCGCAATCGACGAGTTGGCGCTTTTTGTAGGCTTCAAGTTAATTATTACGCAACGTATACGTATTACGAGAGTTGGAATGCGTCCAAGATCGTGGTCCGAATACATTTTAGCATCAAATTTGCTGCGGCGAATTCGGTTGGGATCCATATTGGAAATATTGGCCCGTTCTTTTAAACTTTATTTTATCCTGTACGGACGATGGTCCAGTTTTAATCCTGGAATCAGCTCACTGGGTGATCGCGGTGGTGAGTCCGAACTATTCCACAGGCAGAGACCTGCCAGGAAAGCGGTAAGCCGTTCTGAACATGACCACGCAACTTATCCACTGCCAACCCTTGTTCGGGTCTTCAAGACCTGAAGGCTTCACGCTCCACGACTGATTTGATTTCTCGGTTGCGAGCGCCAGCCTAGCTGATTCGTGAGTGTTCTTCGGTTGCCTCACTGCTCCTCGACACCACTCACCTATAATTTTCGTGATTGGTCCAGCTCCCAATCGGACGCATGAAGACAGGCTTCTTTGTCTAGAAAATGTGAAGTATTAGCGTGCGGACAGCAACGGTTGTGGTACGTCACGAATACATACCACGTAGGTGAGAGTGAAGCACCCTTAAAAGGGGCAATGACTCTGAGAGGTTAGGCCTTGGGCTTCACTCTGGTTTCACTCAAACGAGGTCCACATGTCCATGTACCGGTCTCAAAGTCCGTGCTTCGGCAACCGAAATTTCATTTAACGATCCACGTGGTTGGGATGCCGGGAAAACCAGGGCCGTGTGACGCCGATGATGTGAGTGTGATGTCAACGTGCGGGTCGTGGGCGAACCTTGCCATTTCAGGGTGGGTCTATCATTGCAAGGGGGTTGGCTTGTGTGGCGGTCCACAAGGGGAAATGTAAAGAGTACCTGGCGCTCCTCCGTGCCATACAGAACGGTGCGCGCGCTCTTTTTGTCTTAATCTTGCAGCAACCTTTTGGGCGGTGAGGGTTTTTTGCTCTTGCACGAAGGCACGCCACGAAGTGTATCGACGAGAAGGCTACGACGTCATCGGCGGTTATTGCGAATTGCGGAGCAAGCGGTTTTACAGGCTCGTTTGTTGTGTACACCATCTACCGGTCCTCGGATACGTTTGGAAGAAGAAGAAGAAGACTATCGGACTTGTGAGCTTCTTTTACCTTTGTTTTTTGAATTTATTTGTGTGTTCTAATCTTGTACTTTCCAAGAAGTATAGGTATCGTTGACGGCGATTCATTGGAGGGAGTTAGAACGATCACGATCAGGACTCGGACAAGACTGGTGGTGATATAACGGCCACCGACGATTTGGAAGCAAACAGGAAAGGAGAGTTGAGCCTTGATACCGGGTTGCTGTTGATCTAACTCTGGATTCCGTGCAAACGAGTTAAGATCGGCATTGGGTTTGGGGCATTGGGCATTGAGGACGTAACTGGAACGCAACACAAGGCGAGGCGAGGCAAAACTCGAGGCTGCGAAGCGGAGGGAACGAAAGGACAAAGACGGGCAGCAGGAGGGTTATACAAAGGTCGTGACGACCTTGGCAACGCCAGCAGCTCTCCAGCTCATTTGGGTGCCCGGACCTTCGTCCGTCTTCCTCCAGTCCTCCTCACCCACTTTCGTGGTATCTTATTGGGATCCCCGACTATTACAACCCGCAGAGAGGACACTCAAACGCTGTTAGAGTCCAGGGATGTTAATCCCTGCTCTTTTTGCCAATTTCCTTTTCAATGGACGTCGTAATGCGGAGCGGGATGTGGATCCGGAGAAAGGGTTGGGCGTGGATGATGTCGACGACACCAGGGAAAGCGAAGGGACACGAAGGGAGGGAAATGAGAAACATGGATCTGGTAAGTCATCACTTCATTTATATGCCCTTCGTCGATGCGCCAGCGAAAATCGCTCATACCCTATCTGGTTTCCCGTTGGCATGTACAGTGACGACGCGTCCCAATGCGCAGTCGCAGTCGATATGGAGACCCCGACGCACTGCTTCAGCAGGAGGTGTGAGACCTTCGTCGTTATCGTCGACTGGAAGACGAACAAAATCAAAACGGAAAAAAGCTGCGTCTGCTGATGATAATGAGGACGACAACAATCACGCGGATATCGATGATGATAGGAATTCGAACGATGTTATACGGCATCTAGAGATGGAACACCAAGGAAACAGTCCAACTCCATCTCGTCGTGTAACCACCAAAACTACTTCCTCTCCCGCTCTTGCTGGGGGCAACAAAGTCAAAGCAAATGCATCCGGATCTAGGCCTACCACTACATTCCAACGGTTTTCCACTTGGGGTTCCACATGGAGTACATGGAGCGAAACCCACCACCAGCACGATGACGATGGTGGTAGTGGTAGCTGGTTCACATCATTCAAACATCTCATATTCCCATCAACAAACTCCCGTTCCCATTCTTCTTCCTCCTCGTCTTCCACAACGGCTCTCGTCTTTCCGGACCTCCTATCCCGTTCTGCTACCAACAACCCCGACGATCAAGACCCCGATTCACCCGACTCAAATTCACAAACGACTGGTACATCCCCAATATATCGATACACACCAATCCTCTCGGGTATCATCATACCATTTTCTATACTCCTTGAAATACCGGGGTTAACAGAACAATGGTATATAAGAACAGAACAACATAATATCGTTGAGAAGCAGCAGAATACGGCGGTTTTGGATGCTGCGTTGGGTATTAGTATGGCTTGTGGTGTATTGGCGAACGCGTGTTTGGTTGGGAGGTTTTTGGAGAGGGATGAAGATGTGGAAATGAGGATTGGAGTCCCGAATTGTGGTGGGTGTGTGGGGAGGGGGAAGGGTAAGAATGGGAAAGGGAAGTGGAAGGAAGGGGACGGGGAGAAGGGAAGTGAGGATAGTGGGAAGGAGAGGAAGGGGAGGGGTTGGCGGTTGGGTACGGTGAATGTGGGTGTTAGGAGTATGACACTTTGGTGTATAGCCTTTCTGACTATTCATGGTATGTTCCAAGTCCTGTTTCCTAGTATACCGGAGACTCACGTTCGTTCCTATAGATCTCATAAACATCCTCGTCGTAACTATCTTTGGTATTGAACATAGGTTCGACGACGGGTTTACCTATGGACCTTCGTTTTGGATGACACTTTGCTCGACTATCGTCTCGTCCATCACGAATTTGACGTTGATTGTGGATTTTATCAAGACTCCTAATTTTGCGCAGAGTGGTGAGTGGTATCTGATAACCCCTCATCCTTGTTGCTCATTCGCCGGTGATTTCTTATAGGAAGCGGGTTAACCAAGAAACAGCGATCTTTGGTTATAATCGTCATCCTGCTACTATGTTACATAGCACTCGGCGCGTTGGTCAATTCGTTCTTGTTAGACTTGACCTTTATCAACGCGTTGTATTTTACCGTTGTCTCTATCGAAACTATCGGTACGTACTTCGTCTTCCGGCTCCCATTTCGTTCTCTATGTTATCAACCTTGGCTATATGCGCTATTAACTTACTGTAGCATGTGCTAATAACCATCCGTGATATAGGTTTCGGAGATATACACCCAACAACAACAGGCTCCCGTGTATTCGCCTGCATATACTCCGTTCTTGGTATCCTCAACCTCGCTTTGGCTATTTCCTTAACGAGGGAATCAGTTCTTGAAGCTTTGGAGGTATCTTATCGATTACGAGTCCAGCGGTACGTCCATCAATCCCGTCTTGTTGTCACTTCTTTGATAACTAACCACCTCTCGTATTGTATGGTAGATACCGCCACCGCATGAAACTGCGTAAACAAAAGCGGGAAAGAGAGGGTTGGAAAAAGATGGTTGAGGAGAGGTGGAAAAAGGCTATTGAATGGAGATTGAACGAAAAAGGGGTGACGGAGATTTGGGTTCCCAGTCATCCTCCCTCGGATCAACCGCATGGGAAGCATGGAAAGTCGCCTTCAGGCTCAACTCCAGATAAAACGGTCCCGGGCCAACAACCTAGTGATGACCACGACGACACTGGTAGTAATCAACCTACGGATCCCGATCAAAGTCGGTCAAAAGTCAAACGGGGAGACTCCTTTCGTCGTATTCTAAGGTGGATTAGAAGAAAGATCGGTCGATTTGGGAGGAAGGTGGGGATTATGATTGTGAGATGGATATGGTTTTGTTTTCCGTGGTTGTATGATCCTGATGTTGATGCTGGTTGGGAGTCGGACTCGGATTCTTCGGGTTCAGATTCGGATGAGAGTGAAAGTGAGAGTGGTCATGATGGGGACAGTAATGAAGAGGGAATAGGGGAAGGCGGGGAAGGAGCAGATCCAGAAAAAGGTCGAGATGAAGGTGAGGACTTGTGTGCATACAATCCTGATTTATATTTACTCTCGACCTTTAGGGCATGCTCAACCCAACTCGGCAGGCGATGATGGTCTACTGGTACCAACACCAGAACCATCTAACCCGACCTCTACACTTCAAGTTCCTCATCCAGACCTCCCAAAACGACCAAGTCATAATCGTTCTGATCCTTCGAATGTTCATTCACACCACTCACACCATTCGCACCACTCTCATCACTCTCATTTACCCCGTCTACATCACCACCATCATCACCATCACCTAACCGGTCATCCGCCTGGTATGAAACTTAACCTCGAAGCATTATCACGAGGGGAGTTAGAAGCAGCCGCTCTCGAAACTGGTGTAGACCTTGAAACTCTATTGGGACGACGATATATGCGTCGTCGATTCGGGAGTGCAAGTGAGGGTGGTGGTGCCAGTGGTGGGGATGACCATGGACATCACGGGCATATAGGCGACCCTCATGACCATGACGGCCGATTGGATATAAACGATACGCCACTTACACATGCAAGGTTAGGTCGTATGATTCGGATGTTAGGAAACTTTGCGTTGGCAGTGGATAAGAGTTTTGTTGAAGGACCGCCTTCTGATATGTCTGGATCGGGATCGGGTGAAGAGGATGGTGATGCGGATGCGGGGACGATGAGAGGAAAAGGAAGGGATGTGGTTAGGGTTCCTGCGGTTAGGTCAAAACGAGATGTTGAAGATGATGAATGGGAAGCTGAAGGGGAGGAGTGGGAGGACGATGAGGATGAAGGGGAGGACGGGGAGGACGAGGAGGGATACTGGGAAGGATTTGTTGATGAACCTGAGGGAGACCCTAACGCCAATCCGGATCCAAGTGGGGAGACATCTCGTCGACAGCTTGGACCTGTGAACCAACAGAAACGACGTCGTATCAAACCTAAAGCAAAACCAAAAAACTCACTGGCACAACAATATGAATCGTTCCGGACGGATATGGAGAAAGAGGAGAAGTATGCGTTTTATACTAGGTTTGCTGTTGCGTGGAGTTTGTTTATTACTTTTTGGATGGTAAGTGGGCATTCACTGTGTGCTTTTTGGTCCTTTGGTTTTGTGTTTAACCTGGGAATGAACTTGAACTGACCATGACTTTTTGAATAGCTCGGTTCAATTATCTTTATGGCAACGGAGAAGTGGTCGTTTGCGATCGCTATGTACTTTTGTGAGTGTTTTCTCCATTTTTGATACCAAATCACTTTCTAATCGAGTGTAGGTTTCATATCCTTCACGACAATTGGGTACGGTGACCTGACCCCAGAATCACCCGCCGGTCGTTCTGTCTTTGTCTTCTGGGCTTTACTGGGTGTTGGTACGATGACGATTTTGATCTCCAGTACGTGCGATCGTTCTATCTGCGTACACTCCATCGACTAACGATACCACCACAAACAGTCGTCTCAGAAGCCTACTCAGATCGATACAAACACGTTATTCATTCGGATGTCTTTGAACAAGCAGTTCGAAGGTATCACGAACGCAAGTTGGTCCAAACTAGGCAACAGACAGAGGAATATCGGCAAAAAAGACAAGAACAGAGGGAGTTGAGGGAACAGTTACAGATACAGGAACTTCAGCAAAAACGACCAACGGCTAGTCGAAGATCTACGTCAAGTAGAACGGTTCAAGTCCAAGTTCCATCAGCAGGTTCGGTTCCGATCATCGTGACGACGCCTTCAGAGATAGGTGGTTTGCCTGGTTTAGTGGAAGAACCGACCTCGTCTCTGTCGAAGCCAGTTCCGCCTCGTCCAAAGCCACATCACCAATCTCGATCGCATACACTGGACGTACCCTCTTTTCACACACCCCCTTTCTCCATACCGAACCACCACCTCCAACCCCCAGCCAACCTCCCCCGTCGTCGTTCCCAAACGCTTCCTATACCCCACGCCCACGAAGTCAGCTTCAACACAGACCTTCACGATAGTGATCTCGATTTCATAAACCCTCAAAATCAATGGGGTGTTCACCCCGAAGAAGACCTTCCGCATGAAGTTATTTACCAAGCTAGGGAGATCGAGAACCTCCTGAGGGGTTTAGTTCATAAAGGAGGGGGTGCATCTACTGCTGTTGCGGATGATTTAGGTTGGCGACATCGAGAACGGGGGCATAAGGAGTTGAGGGATAGGGATGTAAGGAATCGGAGGGTTTCGAGTGTTCCTGCCTTTTCTGTTGGGCATCATTCGCCTCATGGACACGGATATGACCACGCGAACCCAAGGCATGGGGTTTCATTGGATGTACCGGGGAAGCGAAGTGGGTCACCAGAGAACATTGGGGTCCCTGGGTTGGATGAGATTGTAACGGAGATTGTATTTCCACTACCATCTCCGCCGCCACCGGGTGGCGGTGATGCTTTGAGTAAGCATGCGCAGAAGGAGAGAAAGAGGGAGGAAATGGAGATGGAGAGGTCTGGGAGGAGGCTGAAGAGGGAGATTTTGGCGGATGATGGGGCAAGACAGGTGGGTGACCATTTCGATCTTTTTGGTGTCGAAACTTCAACTAACTTGTTATTCTTGCAGACCTTGCTAGTTCTAAGTATCGAACGCGAGTCCCTTTCTGTTCTCGTTTAGCATATACTCACTTCTAAATATTTTAGACGCACTCAAGAGGATAATGGATGTGGCTGAAGACGCGCTACGTGAACGTAAGAAGGAACGGGCACATCAACGCAGGATGGCTCATATGCATATGGGAGATGTTACTGATTATGATGCTGATGCTGGGCCTAGTGAATTACGGGCACCAGGAAACTACTGACCTCGATCGAGCGCGTTAAGATCGATTGTTTTACGACTTGAAGCTATATTCTACTTACTGTATACGCTTATTCGTGGTATTGTTGTTGTGATTTATTCTACCGCTATCTTTATATCCACAATGTTGTAACGTCCTCAATTTTAGCATTACTGAAAATTATTTGCCGTTATGTATCCCCTGGTCTAAATCTTGACCTTTCATCTCGGCTCTCCCAGTTGAATTAGTGGAAAACATCCTCAAGCTCGTTTACGGGAGTATGGGTCCCCTACAAAGCCTCTCGGTCTCTTTCGATGTGCTCTGAGATGCCGATGGCCTGCTGATAAGCGGTTGATCGTAAAAAATCCATGTTAATGAAAACAACCTAAGGTCGACGTGATGTGCAGAAAGCAGTGTCATACAAGAGGGAAAATAGGTCGCTTTTTAGACGCCATAGCGAGTTGCTAACCGATCTCGGGTCAGAGGGGGGAAGGACGCGGCTTGAACTGCCCATCCACCCGCATCGCGGGCTTTGAAGCCTTGCAATAGCTGCCGGAACATGTCGTTCAGCTCAGGCGATGGCTGTTCCCACCGCGCAATAGAGTTGCAGAACCAGAGTAAACTCTGAAGAGCTGTCAGTTTTGCATTTGGAGCGTCAAGAGTTTGGACACTCACCTCGAGAACCCCAGTAGGGTTTGTTTGAACGAGGGTACAGAATGCTCGGAAAGCAGAATCCTTTTCTTCATTATCACTACTCTCACAGAGGGTCTGACACCAAGCCTGTGCGAATTCAGATAGACGTGGCGCAACGAGCCCCGGATGCATCAGCCCAATTCTGCCAATAGAAACGGCGGCGTTCTCGTGTAGACTTCTCGGCGCCTTCGGGTGAAGAAGGATGGGAATCAATCTTGAGATAAGGGGATTGACCCATTGTTGGAATTCGGTGTCGTCTAAGAAAATGGGATAAGTCAAAAAGCCGATGCAGAACAAAAGCGAGTACATACCACGACCATATCGTAAAGCCACCTCACCCACCGACCAAGCGGCATTGTTGGACGCGCTGATGAACTCAACCTTTGGCTCGGGGTCAAGTTGCATGATGAGCTCTTGCATCATCCCAGGCATATGCGGACGCAGTAACGTGAAACATCCCATCGCAAGGTCACCGACCAGAGCATAGGCCGACTGCCGGACTGGTGCTTGTGGGTGCTTTAGACAATCAGTCAAAAGACCCATTAGATGAGGTTGGCTCGCTGAGATCAAGGGCTCCAACGCCATCCCAACACCTTGGGTAAGACCAGAGAGTAGGCCGAGAGCGGCAACGAGGAAGTATTTATCAGGCTCGTCGAGTTCGGGGTTCTGTTGGTAGGCTTTCTGCTGCTGCAGCGAATTGTGGATGAGATTCTTGCATCGCTCAAAGACGGACGCAGCATATGGAATAAAGGCAGGACCGATGGCGATACTAACCGAGGCTAAACACTACGTGGGCGTCGGTCAATTCGAATAATCAAAGCGCAAGAACAGCCTACCGCTGATAATGGGATAACAGCCTTGTCGTCATCCTTCAGTTTGGCCCATTGATCAGTTAATGGTGGCATCAAAATCGCTACGTAACCTGGGTTCTGCAGTGCCCGGCCAACAGCATCCGTCAACGCTCCGATCGCATCATACAGAACCAACATATTTTTGTGTTGGTATTTGTCAAACGCAAAGACCAGGTTCCGAAGAACGGGATCAAGATACGGTATCATTTCTGGCCCGGCTTCTTTCTCGAGAGCGGTAAGCGCGATGCATCCAGCCTCTTGTACATGCTTGTTATTGTCAAGAACCATCCGCAGAAGCTGCATATGTACATTAGTTGGGGCTGATTCCTGCAAGTCTAGGGAAGGACTTACTCCCTCCATTGTTGGAACGAAATAAAGCGTCTTGTCCGCAGTCACTCGTGTTGTCCACTTAGCATATCGACCAAGAGCCCAACAGGCTATTGATCGAACGAGAGGCTGCGCAGAATCTATCAGTGATTGGAACCAATTTTATAGTGAATAAACTTGCCTTAGGATCATTGAGCGTGTTAATTAGATATGGGATTAAAGTTGGGAGGTGTGTTCCAACGAAATCGATGCAGCCTATATAAATCGATCGTGACGAACTCAATCTTACGGGAGAAGTAGCCCACCATCAGCTATAGCACCCAAAGCAAGGATACCGCTTTCCCTCTCCTGCCATTCAGTAGTCCAGAGCTTGTCTTTCAATGGGTTCTGAAGCATATTAAACAACTCCTCGCCATGGTGAACGCCCAAGACGTCAATGGCAGCAATGGCGCACTTCCTGAGGTTCCATCCAGTGGACGTGTCATCGTAGTCATCGCCATTTGCACCGAGACGGTTTTTCGACTGTTCCCCTTCGGCAGCAGGCTCTCCACTGGTCGCTTCGTGATCCAATCCATCCGATTTACCGCCAGAGTGTCGCGGTTTAATATCCGCCTCCTCGTCAGGCACCGGATCGTCCTCAGCATCGCTGCCTAACCATAGTAAATCGTCCTCTCCATAAACCATACAATCTATCAACACCGGGACCACCTCTCCTAGCATGGGGTGAAGATACGACCCAAGATCTACATTCTCCGCGAAAATACGCCAAAACTCGCATGCCTCCAGTGCAACGGTCTTGTCCTTGTCCTTCATCGAGGAGAGCATGAATTTCGCAATATTCTGCATTTCGGGCAGCAATTTCTTCGGCTGCGCGGCGAGAAGGAGATGGAAGGCCTGGCATACGTGCTGTCGGACAGATGGATCGTCATCTGAAGCCCGTTTGAATAGACATGCAATAAAGCTGTCAAGGTGCACGAACAGCGATGGAGAATTCACTGGGACGAAGTGGGAGAGACATGCAACGGCGTGCGATCGCATTTTGGCTGACGGATGTTCGGAGAGGCTTAGGAATTTAGGGATCATGTAGTCCGACGGCCTCGTTCCATTAATTTCCATATCCATCTTCCGGGGATAATCTTCGCAGGCCTTTTCGAGCACGTTGAATGCAGCCTATGACCGAGTACGTATTAGTGTGAAACTATAACCCCAACAGGATGCAAAAAGACGAGAATCCTGATCAGATAACCTGGAGATCGAGATAAAACAATCTTGAAGTGTCCTGGTACTCAGGGTCATCACCCCTGTGAAGTTGACATCGATCGCCCATTCAAAATGATAGCGGATTCAGTCGCAGATTTACGCTGAGACGGACATTTTCGGGCGAGGCGCCCGCTCTTCCGCAAGTTTGACTGGGGATTACAGGCAGCCAATTCCCTCGTAGACATCATCAGGAGTAAAGTTCTACACTCACCTCTTGTTTGTCATCACCGGGGGCATCAAGAGCGTTTACAAGCTGCTGCAAGCACTCCGACCAATTCTTCGGCTCGAGAACATCAAGAAACGCGACGATGTCCCGGCTAGCCGCGTTACGAATCATCACGGAAGGATCGTTGACGGCTTGTAGAATGGCAGCTTTAACATATTGCGCCAGCTCTGGTGGCACCGAAAGAATGAGTCGTGCGTTACTTTCGAGAAGGTGCGCAGCTATGGATCGAATGGAATCCTGCTCCTGCACTGATGAACTAAGGATGTGGGCCAAATATCCAATATAGTCCGGTGGGCCTGTAAATTGATTCAATTTCTAAGAACAAGAGCACAATATCAGTAAGACGACCGCAAGATTCAAGTACGCATAGGCGGAGGACATACCTGTGTTATTGCGTGCTCAGGCTGGGCCGCAGAGTGAACATCGGTAGATTGACGGATCATTTGCAGTATTTCCTGCAAAGTGAAGTGTTGAGGACTCCAAGAAGACATTTCTGGGAGTTAAACGCGTTAGGATATCGTTTTTGTGATGGACCAGCACTAACCTAGTCATCGCATGCATCACATTTGGCGGGAGCGCAAACAAAAGTAAACATTACCTATTTTGGGTGTTGCAGGTAACCAACCTGTCCGCCTTGCCCAAATCCTCGAACTCATCTCAAAGCTCTTGAATCATGGCTACCTTCCCTGTGAAAATTATAGAAAACATTCTCGAGCACGTTTACAGCCAATACAAACCTCTAGAAACACCTTACAATCTCCACCAATGCGCTCTCGTCTCCCACACATGGCGAGCCATCTCTCACTCACTCATCTTCTTCGAACTCCTGTTATCTGAAGGTCGAGAAGAACGAGTCAAGGCACTTCTTGGTGCACAAAATGGTCACCTTCGCCAATACGTTCGTAAAGCTTGGATCGAGGATCACAAAGGTCAAGAGTTCATAGAGGAATTCTTGAATTCGTTGCCCAACGTCCAGGGACTTTATGTCCTTCACGGTGGTTCTTTGAAACTGATCTCGATGGAGAGCCCAGTTCCGGAAACTACGCTAAAGAACCTCACATCACTCGGTTTATCGATGGTAGCATCTTTTCCTGTCCAGGCCTTCTACAGCTGCCATTCCCTCCGCGAATTAAAGACCAACGAATCGACATTCGAGGTCGATATCAAGATCCAACATTCGTTTCCTGGTTGCTCTCCAATATCAAGCCTTGACTCCCTCCGCGTCACAGGTGATGAGCTATCAAACATGCGAATCCTCGAGTGGATGTTGACGCCCCAATGCCCATTCGATCTAAGGGCGTTGACTACACTTCGAATTGCAGATCGTTCGGACGAGCTCAGAGCGTATGAATGGGCAGCAGAGATCGTGAGGTTATGCACTTCGACTCTCCGAGATCTGATGATCGATCCACCAACTTCACGTGAGGGTTTTCTTTTCTTCCATTGCGCAAAGTGGATTGGATTAAGCTGACCTGTGAATTCTACTACTAGTCGCTGTTGAGGATCCACAGGTAACAACTGAATCTCTACTCTATTCCTCTGCATTATCCAACCTCCGCGTCGTCACCATATCAATTATACAAGAGATTAAAGATTACACAAGCTACATTCCTTGGATGAAAGCCTTCTTTTCTTGCCTCCCCGTGCCAAATCGACTTGAAGAAATTCATATCCCCTGCCTGTTCACGCATCGTACTCCAGATTCTGAGGACGCTCATATTGCTGCTGATATGCCTCTGTACGGCTGGGAAGCTTTTGATGCCATCCTGACTTCGAGCGAATTCAGGCTGAAGCGAGTCGTTTTCGGGATCTATGGGCTTGGTAAACCGAGCAGACCAGAGGCCTTAAGATCTTTGTTACGTGAATCCCTCCCTGGTTTGAACAGGAACGGAGTTTTGGAGGTTGTGGGTTCGAAAGGTTTGGTTTGTTTTCTCAAGATGATTCTGTGTCTTGACTGACGTGGCAAACTTTGATAGAATACGGGTATATCTCAGAAGAGGACCGTTGGTGGTACATAAAGCCTGTTGGAGTTCTATGATCCCGACGGTACAAGCACACTAAACCTATACACCTACGTCAGCTCATTTTGGTTATTCTCCTAATCAATATGCGCCTTATCTTTATTTGATTGTTATAAGTGTTAGATATGACAGGACATCTCCTCTACACCGAGCAATGAATTGGTGCCATTTATCACAGGATCCATGCCAATAGTCAATCGAAGCCCCCTCCTTCCAGGCAAAGGGCAGAAATTGTCAGAGAGAAAGATATCAACGCCCTGCACCGAATTGCTTTGAATCATTCCGAGCTGCATGGCGTCAAGGCTTAGGAAGGAGGAGATGGAGATGGAGAAGTCTGGGAGGAGACCGAAGAGGGATATTTTGGCGGATGATGGGGCAAGACAGGTGGGTGACCTTTTCGATCTCTTTGGTGTCGAAGCTTCAACTAACTTGTTCCTCCTGCAGACCTTGCTAGTTTTATGTATCGAACGTGAGTTCCTTTCTGTTCCCGTCGAAAGCACGCATATACTCACTGGCACTGCTACATATCCTAGACACACTCAAGCGGATAATAGATGTGGCTGAAGACGCGCTACGTGAACGTAAGAAGAAACGGGCACATCAACGCAGGATGGCTCATATGCAGATGGGAGATATTACTGATTGTGATGCTGATGCTGGGCCTCGTGAATCACGGGCACCAGGAAACTACTGACCTCAATCGGTCGTGTTAAGATCGATTGTTTTACGACTTGAAGCTATTCTACTTACTGTATACGCTGTATTGTTGTTGTGAATTATTCTACAGCTATCTGTTTTAGGCATCGCTGTTTGGAGGTCGTTGTTGAAAATTGTTTGCCGGTGTGTATCCGCTCGTCCGAGTAGCGCCTCGACCTTTCATCTCGACCATGTCAACTCTCCCAGTTGAATTAGTGGAGAACATCCTCGAGCTTGTTTACGGCGAGTATCGGCCCCCCCAAAAGCCTCTCGATCTCTTTCGATGTGCTCTGGTCTGCCATATCTGGCGAACCATCTCCCAATCCCTGATGTTCTCCGAGGTGGTTCTAGGTAACTGGGATGAACGAAGCAAAATACTTAAAGAAAGCCGTCGCCTTCGCCGGTGTG
Source organism: Pluteus cervinus (assembly GCA_004369065.1). NCBI lineage: Eukaryota > Fungi > Basidiomycota > Agaricomycetes > Agaricales > Pluteaceae > Pluteus > Pluteus cervinus. The sequence continues at coordinate 47,677 of ML208485.1, forward strand.
TTCGTCAAGTCTGGGTGAAGAATAGCCGCACGCCGGATATGCAAGAAACGTTGAAATCGTTGCCAAACCTTCAAGCACTCTACATTCTAGAACCTCGTCCT
>ML208486.1:0-29456 GCA_004369065.1 Pluteus cervinus
TGGCGCAAGAGATATGTCTGGATATAAGCATATGTTGAGTTTCTCTGACGGGCCGAGGGTCTGTCTGGGAAGAGCCATCGCATTGACCGAGTTCAAGGTGTGTATATTATCAAATTATGGATGGGGAGGTGTTGGTGCTGACGCTGTTTTTGTAGTCGGTCCTTTCGGTGTTGATTCGAAATTATCGGTTTGAGCTGCCTGAGGGACCGAAGACGGTTATCAAAAGACATCGTTCGATACTTCCAAGGCCGAAAGTTGCTGGTCAAAAAGGTGCTTCAGTGCCGTTGAGAATTCAACGAGTGGAGTAGGGGCGTAGTTCTTGCTTCTTGATACGATATGAGGTAAAACATATGACCCTTATAGATCTAAGAGCATTAAATTATGATACCATATGTCATGTTACAAATATACCTACGCATTCGTGCTGCATCTCGTCGCAGTCTCGAATAAAACGATGGAATAAAGCGCGTGCATGGGCGGACGAACCCCTAGGGTCCTGCCATTTGGGGGGCTTTGTTATGTTACAAAGCATTTGTACAACAAGTAGTTTGATGGGACAATAAAATCCTTTTTTTCTTGTGTTTCCCTCGACGCCTCATTTGATCGACAACGTCGCCACTCGCCACTAGTCCATTCCGCATGAAGGTAGAATAATGCGGTAGAGTATGTTCTGATGACCATCGGCTCAGTGAGCATACCTCACGCGTGTTTTTTCGACTGTGAAGGTCAAGGTATCCGGCAGGTCGTCGAGCCTGCACGTCATCGATGGGGCCTCTCCAAAGAAATCGGGCTGGATTTTATGAATCCAGGTGAGCCAGAATACATATCGTAATCATATATACACCAATCTCGAGACTATCAGAACAGATGAAGCGATATCATAATCATTTACTCTTTTCATCGACTGGGACTCCCCAAATTGCCTTACACGCCACCAAAAGGTGCTTACCCATCGATTCTTCACTTTCCGCCCATGCCTTACAACATACCTTGCAGGTATACCTCCACTTGAAATGCTTTTTGTCCAGGTGAGTTTCCAGCTTTGGTCCGTCCTCCAATTTTTCAGCGCAGATGCCGCAGATGACGTTACCCGATGTGTGGGTTCGCAGATGCTCGAGGATATCCTCCACCTTTATGCGACCGCACATGGGTACCGGGCAATCTACCTCTTTTTGGACGGGTTTGAGACTTGGCGCTATCCCGCCCGCATGTTCCGTTTTCCGGAGGTCGCTGTAGAGGTCCTCGATCTTGTAAACTCTGCTCTGTGCCTTTTCTCTCTCTTTCCTGCTCGACGTGACACGTCGTGTGAGTCAATTTAGTGCTTCGAGAGGCTCTATAGGAATACACTTACCGATCTAATTTGAGTAGGTCATCAAAGGGCGGTTTGACCTTCTTGGTTCTGCGTTTTTTAGTTGGACGACCTGTCCCTCTTCCGTGCCATATGATTTCTTCCCTCAGCTCTTCCTCTTTCACCGCTTCGCCCTCTTCGTATTGGTCCCGAGATCTGATGAGAAAATCAGCATCACGCCGGGAAATGCGAATGGATTGACAGACCTCTTGCCTTGCAGGTTACTTCCTGAAGTTGCGGGCCAAACGTTTCCTTGATCGGCCGGGCAATGGCTCATCAGGTCGATGGCGATGTTGTCTCGCTGCCCTGCACGTGCAACCAGCGGGACTGGCATGGGGTTCGTCCTGATAAGGCGAGTATAAGTGTCGAGGAAAGTGTTAACGCTTGGGTACTTACATCAATACGGGGTCTAGTTTCCATGTGGACAGATAACTATCCATGGACGATCCGATGAATGGTGTGATATTTGAGTTTTGCTCTGGGCGAATAGTTTCGCCCTCGTCCTCTAATTGTAGAGGTTCTTGGGTGGACTCACCGACCAGCGGCATGGCTTGAACTACACCACTGGTCTGGTTAGTCCCGTCCGACACTTCTCCCGACGAGGAGCTTCCCGCAAGAAGTCTATCGGACCTCAAGGGAATATTGACTTGAAAGTCAAAGCTCTCCCCGGGAATGCTGACAAAACGATTACGGTTAGTGTCCTTGTGGTCTACATTGGCCAGGGTACGTACTCGTCTTGACTGTCCGTCGCCTGAGGTTGTACATGTTGGATGGTAGGTTGGGGTGGCATGTTCCCAAAGTTGAAATCGGCCTGTTGCCACAGCATGGGGGCAATGAAGTAGCCTTCTGCCATTGGTGCAGAGGTGTAATTAGAGTCGCTGACAGAATAATTGAGATTAGCTTCGATGCCACCCGCAGTAGTGGTAGTGAAGGCACGTACTCGTACCGATCGTCGGTGGCAAGAGTTTCTATGGGTTGGGCGGGTACATCGTCAGCGTCGGAGTCGACCAGCGACTTCCAGAGTGACCACAACTCCACTGGGTTGACATGTTCTTCGCTACAGGGTTTTGGTGAGTAAAGAGACTTTTGCTATCGCGAGAAGCGACCTACAATGGTGGGTATTGACCACTTGGTAGAGGGTGATATTCCTCGGCGTCGGGGGCTTGGAATGCTTCGTCCAGGGCCTTCTCGGCCGGGTCAGTAATTTCGGTCCTAAATGATATCGAGGTGAACGGGATGTCTCTGCCACAAGAAGAATCACGTACCTTGGCTGGTGTACACCACCGACCACAACGGCGGAACCGACGTGGGTGGGGTGGATGGCAGCGTAGCTGAGGACCATATCGGATAAGGATGATCCATTCCACAACTTTTCTGGTGGAATTGTACCGCAGCTATCGTGGTGGCCAGCAGATTCGAGTTAGTGTGGTGCGTCCAAAGCCACAACGAGGAACCACATACGTTAACGGCGAGTAGTACTGATCATTTCTTTCGGGGTAGAAGCTGGTAGATTGGAAGGACATATTGTTTGGTAGGTAGTTGGATGAGTGGTGGGTAGATAGGGTGGTTTAATGTGCGATGAGAAATGGTCGAGTAAGTGAAGATGAGAGAGCAAGTGACCGGGGCGGTGGCCGGCCTTTAATTGGCTGCGACCCTGAATTGACGCGCCACTCGAGTTGGACGCGTCTGTTCATTCTTTTCACGCGTTTGAAAGGTTCTGGTTCGGTCTTTTACTTATTTTGCACTTGCTAGATGACGGGTACCAGGCCAACAGAATATATTTCAATTTGCTTTACTCGTGGATGGCTAGCCACTTGATCGATTAGCAGTCCAGCGCAGGCGCCTCCTCGTTGTTCTTATCCTTGCACATCTTGGTTGTTACTCCCTACTTAGAGCACCCCCTGCGCAATCGGTCTGTAAAGATAGAGATAGGAGGTAACGCGCTCATTGGTGGACTAAGACGCGTGAACGGAGGACGCGTACTGCGGCGTAATAGCGCCGCGTATGAACTCGACGCGCAGGTCACGTTTCACGTGCTTTGTGACGTGGTTTAGGGGCTTCAACGTAACGGAGAAGCAGTCTGCTTCTACAATTCGAACAAAAACCCTTATTCTCATTCTGAGCCTTCAATTCAATCAAATTCTGTTCTGAGAATTTCGAATCGTAGATGTCGCATGCGGAGGGGTCAAGTACGTTGAAGCGGTGATGCTGCCACATCGGTAAGGTGCTCTGGTGCCGTTGAGAATCCAGCGAGCGGATTAGTGTATGCACCATATGCTCTATCAGGACTATACATACATCAGGATGGATATTTGGGGAGAGGACGGGTCCAGCGTAGCTATATCAATTCCATCATCTACGTACAACATAACGTTCAGGTCGCATGAAAACCGCTCCGATGAAACAGAGATGATTTATGAAGAAGAAAGTTACAGGTGAGGGATGTAAGAAGTCCAGGAGACGGTCTGGAAGGCATCAGGAGGAAGGTGGTTCAGGGTAAGTATGGCCAGTGCAAAAACACAAAAACGAGCTGGAATATAAGGGATTAGTCCAGGACCCGAAATGAAGCCCACGATGAGAGAAAATAGCAAGGAGACTGTATGCAAAAGCTCTGAACCGAATTCAGATCTCATTCTGACCTGGGATATGCCGACCTGGAATGTCGCAGAGAGTAGCAATAGAAAGGGCTCTCCACCCAAGACGATCGACGAACCTCTCCATAAAAGCTGTTGGGTATGTGTGGGGAAATTGGCATTCCAGGACAGGAAATGTATTCCGCCAAAAACCGTTCCAATAAACCAACACAACGTCTGGGTCGCCTCAAACCCGGCTCCATTCCCTTCCATCGCGTAGAAAGTAGAAACATGTGTCGATTCTTCGGCTTCGTCACTATCAATTAGTTGCGCTACGAAAGGCCACATCAAAGCTGTGAATGGTTTCTTGATGAGCCATTTCCAAATTGATCTCCACCACCCGTTGCGTTTGAGTTCCCTCTTGATTGCCACTACTTGGGAACAAACCCCATGCCACGCTGCTTTTGCACTCGCTGCTATTTTTCCTACTATCTTGTGCATCGCCATTCCCGCTGCAGATCTGGTCTCCGTCTCCTTCTCTATCGAGTCCGGCGGTGGCGCCACAGGGACAGGTTCGACGGCATCGACCTCTCGTGGAGGTAGGATATGGAGGTAAATGGGACATAGTACGTCGAGAGGTTTATGCCACCAGAGTAGGTAGGTCAGGAAATTAAGCGTGGCGAAAGCGAGGGTCACGACCTCTAACTCGGTGATAGACAACTTTTGCTGCAGCCGCGCGAGGCATTCAAAGACGAACCACGTCGTCTGAAAGACAACAAGACCTTTGGATATGATATCCCCTTTACTCTTGTCCTCGATAATTTTCTGCGACGATATAGTGCGAAGTTCCATGATATCGAGTTGACCGTTTTTGAGCAATTCAATAAGCCTATTTGGGTAAAGAACTGGCCCAGGTCCTGCTTCGTCCATGCGCCCGAAGCCACCCATTTGAGCAAAATGGCCGTGGGTCAGCGTCCATTGCAACTCTGCGCATCATCACGGAGTGATTAGGATATAGTATACAGACGTAAATGAAATCCAACACACCAGGGACGAGTTGGTTTACCTGGTCAGCTATGGTCTTGGCTCCGATCCGCTGCCTTAGCGCCCAAGCAACCATCAACTCAGGAACAACCAATGCGTATAGCGCGATCTTCAATCGCAACCATGTCCGTTTCCATTTCGACGCTTTCGGGTCCGGGATGTTCTGGTGGACTGCTCGATACACACATGCTGCTATCGTAAAGGCGCAGCTACGAACGATCTGGTACAGCGTTCGAGTAGCAGGTCCAGAACAGTCATTTCGGGATTCAAGCCCCCAAACGATGGTATGGACAATCGTAGGGGCGGTCTCTGCACCGAAGGAGAGTGGTACCGCCCCCGCTTGAAGGAAGGGAAGCAAGGTTGAAAAGATGATGAGCATCCTAGCGCCGTACGTAAGTTGGTATTCTGTACATTATGGAGGTTTTTGCTCACAATTCGATGAAAGCTGGAGAGCGTAGGCTTGTCGGCACAGGGAGGAAGCAGGGGGATACCTTTGTTCGTCCGCCGTAATATGGACGTGTGCAACGTGTTGGCAATGTGTCCTAGGGCCTAGGGTTGTCTGGTTTGCGCAGCGTATGCGTAAACGACGCGCTTTTATCATATAAATACCGACAAGCGCCCCTCGCGGATCGTCCAACATTCCGTGGCCGACAAAGGCCGCCTTACCACCTGAAGTGTCTGCAAATGATGTGCAGGCGGCAAGGTGACTTTGCTGCGTATCAGAGAAGATTTGAAAAGCATTATGAAACGCACATACACGGAGAGGCGATTGAGAAACCAGTTATAACCAGCATGGACTACGGGGGAAGTTTTTGCGCCAGTCGAAAAAAGTGCTGCTTGGACATGTGCTTGGAGAAGCGCAAATGGGAGCAGAAGAGAACGAGCATGAGTGTAGACATGATATTGGCCGCTTGCCAGAATCTTGATCATGGACGTTGAGAACAACGAGCGAGCATTGTATTCGTTCGACGTTGGGTGGAGGCAAGGCTGAGGATCCTTTTCGGGGATATGCGCTGTTAGGTTCTAGAGCATTAGGTCAACAATCGACCCTGGTTTGGCGACGCCTCTTTTCCTCAGGCCGACCTTGACACAACGACTGGCCAGCAGACACCGCCTTTCATCGAAGTAAGACTGCAATCACGATTCCTTATAACTAATACTCATCGGTCATCCAGATTCGGTTCCAAGTTCTTACATAGCGGAGGTCGACATCGGCACCTTTCAACCTTTTATCGATGAAGCCACTCGAGTCAAAGCGAAACGGCTGGTTTCTCTCTCTTTTATCTTCAAAAGTTATGGGGATCGGACTATGATGGAAGCACATAGATCATATATCATAGGTGAGCTAGCAACGTATACATAAATCTTCAGTTTACAAGAAAGGATAGACTAAATCAGCGCGAAACCGGCGGTATCGATGATCATTCAGTTCCTGCCTTTTTCCCGCCGTTGGGCAACGGTGGCCAAATCCCTTTGCATCGAAGTCTGAAGTGGTCGATCATATTATTTCTGGTCACCTTTCTCTCGCAAACTTTGCAAGAGAAAGTCCAGTCGCAATGAACTGCCTCCAAATGTTCAATCGTGCGCTGGTAATTCTTATACTCCTTCGAGCAGAGAGTGCAGACTTTCAGTCTACCGGGAAGGTGGACACCCTCTAAGTGGTAGCGCATGCGCTCTACCTTCATACGGGGGCATCCATATGGGCAATCGACCTCCTCCTCGTTGGGCTCGAAGCTTGCCTTGATTTTCTCCTGGAAAACTGGTAAATCATCCACGAGGTCATGGAACCCGTACGTGTTGACCTGAAAGGCTTGTCTCTCTGCTCTGCTCGAAATCATGTTGATCAGTTTGACGAGTCGGAAGACTTGATAGGGCGGACTTACAAGGTCATTCCCATCATGGCGGCGAGTCTCTCATGTACCTCGATCTGCTTTACCTCTTCGAATCCTTGGTCATTCTGCCTCATTGGGCTGCTAGTGGCACTAGAAAGGAGAGGTTGCCAGACAGGCATGGTTTTAATGCTACCAAGGCGCGAATGAGTGTCGGGGAGAACGCCAAAGTGGTGACCAGTGCTTACTGTGCGATCGTTGCAGGGCCTGGGGTGCATATAAACGAATACTTCTCGGCTGGTAAACCAATGGGTAGTGTGGTATATGTTTGTCCTGGGCGAACTGTTTCCCCCTCACCCTCTAAGTGTAGAGGCATCTGGGAGGACTGGCCGACCAGCGGCATGGTTGGAACCACACCACCAGTCGCGTCACCCGTAACAGCGGCCATGTCCCCGATATCAAACTCGTCCTGTTCCAAGATCGACTGTAGCGTATAGGCTTTGGTGGGGTTGGGCTGGCACACTTCCATCGCCGGTCCAGAGGTGTCGCTGACAACAACACTCCGGTCAGTGTCGATGTGGTCAACCTTTGTAAAGGTACGTACTCGTATTGTTCAAGTTGTCCGTTGATCCCCTGAGGTTGCATGTTTGGGGTACGAGGTGGGAAGATGATATCGCCGGAGTTGGCCTGCAACTCCAAGAAGGCTTGTAGCCCAGGTGTGTCGATCAGATGTCCACTGGATGGTTTCCATAAATACGTGGTGAGTAGATGTACGTCTGCCATAACGCGAAGCCACATACCATGACTCGGCGTGACTGACTGTGCTAGAAGACCGACCAGCGTTGGTGGCCAGAAACGCGTGGTAGAAGTAGTTTTCCTTTGGATTGGTGACGGGGCAACTGTGTGGTGTTAATGTTGTTGCTCGGTGAGTAAGACGTCCTCTGCGGTCATGAATAATCACATACAATGGTCCTAATCCACCGTTCTCCTCACTGGCGGTTGCGGCGGGAGATCCAGGTCCCATTTCCCGTGCCGCAATGCTAAGTGGTGGCAGAGCATCGGTGTAGTTCAATATAAGTGCATCTGCCACAATCAGAAACCACACACCTTCGAGAATAATAATCAGGAGGGAAAGGGAATTGAGAGGTCATGTTGGTAGATAAGAACGGTGAGTGGACGATGGTGTAGTATGTGATGGGGATGGGAGTAGTCGATGAAGATGAGAGCGGAGCAAAAGACCGGGCGGAGGTGGCCTTTTATTTAGGGAGGACCCTGAATTGACGCGTGACGCGCCACTCAAGTTAGAAGTTCAATGCGTTTGTGCACTCTCATCTGTACAAACCCGTAAATAGAGAACAGAGCTTTGATCTAGTAGGTTGAGCGCGTTGGCTGTACCTTGCGCGAATGGTTTGGCTTCTCGTCGAGATCAGGAAAGTTCTACTTACCGGAACATTTGCTTACACGGACTATCCTCACTCCTGTGTGTTTGAGGGATTTTCAAGGACAAGGACGCGCTTGTCACGACTCACGTGGTGCGTCACGGCTTCGGGCCGCTACGCCGACGAAACATTCCGACAATTAGTAGTCACTTCTCACTACTTCCCCTAGGATCTTTCCTCTTCAACCCGAAAACTCTCAGCCTGCACACTACTACGGTTGGTCAATTTCGGAACTTATAGCCATATTAATGAAAACACTAAATATATCTACAGGTGGGGTATATAGGACGTCCAGGAGATGGTGCGGAAGGCTTCGGGAGGGAGGTGAGGAAGGGTAAGGAAGGCGACTATAATCAGACAGAAACGAGCGAGAATGTAAGATATAGGACCCAAGAAGACGTATACTTTAACGACAAGATTCGCAATAAGCCTCAAACATCCTGCCGCTGGTTCATGATCATCGATAGCTCCAGCGAGCAGCAGAGTCACCGGCTGGACAACCAGGATAATCGACGATGTTCTCCACAGAATGAGTTCAGTTCTTGTAGGGAAGCTGGCATTCCAAGAGAGGAAATGAATGGCACCGAAGGCCGTCCCGATAACACAAGCCAGAAACCAAACCAAACCCTGCTTTTCATCCGGGATGGCCATCCCGTAAAATGTCGAGACGTGCGTAGCGTCTTCATCCACCATCTCGCTCCTAAACATCTCGACTAGAGGCATCACAGCGGCGACGAATGGTTGCTTGATCATGTGCTTCCACAATGTCATCCACCATGGACGCTTCTTGACGTCTTCTCTAATGGCACAAAAGCCCTTGCCGATAGAGGAAATGACGTTTTTGAGGGCCTCACCAACGAATCCCTTGATGGCACGAACCATCGTCATCGTTCTTGCCCCTATGCCTGGACTCGTTTTCGTCTCATCAGGACCTCCTGCTGATGAATTCTCGGTGGCTATCTTCTGGGTGGCAGGCGCGACCCGGATGTAGATGGGACAATGGACGTTAAGGGGCTTATTCCACCAAAATACGTATGTGAAGATGTTAAGCGTGGCGACAGCGAATGTTATGACCTCCAATTCGGTAATGGGAAGCTTCTGCGCCAACCGAGTTAAGCATTCGAATACGAACCACGTCGTCTGGAAGGCGACAAGACCTTTGGACAGGATATCGCCTTTGCTCTTGTCTTCGATTTCTTTCTGCGACAACCGGAGCTGCTTCGGGTCGATTTGACCACTCTCGAGCAGTTTGATAAGGGTAGGAGGATAGAGGACTCGTTTGGTGTCTTCCCGTCCGAAGCCTCCCATCTGAGCAAAGTGGCTGTGGGTTTGTGTCCATTCTAGTCCTATTCATCCTTCAGTTAACAACCACGTAAGCAGACAGAACCCAGGGTTTACCAAGTTTTAGCCCATTGACGCTCTTTGTCACGACTTTGGCGCCGAGCCACTGTCTCATGGCCCACCAGATCATGAGCTCAGGCGCAATCAAAGCATAAAAGGCAATCTTGACTCGCACACGTTGCCGGCCCCAGAAGTTTGCGTTAGGGTCTGGTATGTTTTGGTGGATTGCCCGGTAGACGCATGCTGCGATCGTCAGGAGGCAGCTCCTGATAATCTCGTAAAGGGTTCGTTCTACAATTCCGGAGCCGTCGCTTCGTGGTTGGGGTCCCCAAAGAATAGTATGGACCTTGGTCGGGGTGGTTTGGAGACCTGGTGCAACTGGTAATGCCTGTGCACTGAGGAGTGCCTGCAAAATGAACAGGACGGTGATCATCCTTGAGCCATTAACGAGCGTCCTCAACAAGCAAGGAATATTAGCTCACTGTGAAGCCTAAAAGCTTTGATCAGGAAGGCTGACCGCTAGTAGTGGTAGGAGGAACAGAGAAGTGGAATGGGATAGGCGACATCCTATGCATGCGTTCTTATCGATGTTTTCAACTTCGCATTCGCAGTGCGTCGATTCACCTGGTGTCGCTACCTGACCTTCACGGCTCACGGCCCCTTCAACTCCCCGTTCACACGTTGGCGGGTAAACTTCACCCCTGGCGCCAACATTCACTGGTATAGACCCCTTGGAACACCACGGTGCTTCAACAACTTGAACGGGGTTGGCATACAGTACCTCATGCCACAGGGTCGGCATATATAGCATCCGCTACAAGTGTGCACTCACCGAGAATAGCCCAAGGTCTTCATGTTACGCAGCCGAAGAGCATAGGACGGCTCCTCGGCCAACCCCACAACGTGCAAGTCGTATGTTTGCACAGTTACACAGATAGGCGCTATTCAAGTCGCAGCGAGCTTCAACCAACATGGCCTCTCACACGAAGGTGCTCAACTATCAAAAAGGTTGTTTGTGGTACTCACATTCACCCTCTTGTTGTTTTACATCACACTATCCTAAATGTTCCGGAACAGTCACCTCACCTCAAAGGACACACTGCCCGTGGTAGTCGCAACATAACTCCAAATGAAGACCTGGAGGTTTGGATCCGGTGAAGATCGATTCTGCCGAGGCCCAGCGGCAATCCAGTTCCCGTTTGCAGGTGCACTGAGTACGCCTTCTGGCAAGTGAATCCTGCGCCGACACAGCACCCATCAGCTACGAGATGCAAGGTGTCAGTAGCAGTTCGATGGTCTTGAACTAAATCCAGGTGCAAAATTTGAACCGAACCATTTCGCATTTACAGCATATATGTTGATGCTTCAGGCGGGGGTGCACGGCTTCCAGTTTCGTGATGGACGACTTTTACGCACTTGGCCCTTACGTATCTGATCTAGAATATGTCCTCGAATTTAGAAAGCATCGCAAGAAGTGGACAGAAATCCTTATCCATGCTTTCGTTCAGACCCTTTTGACACCATCCTTTTCCCATCCAACCTCATCCAACTTATCGACCTTCCCCAATACCTCGCCTTCCATATCTTTCACGTATTGAGCCATGGAGTCGATAAGCTATGGTATATCTCCTGAGAAAATCTTGACTGCGAGTAGACCAGCATTTGTACGATTCTTGATTGCGACTGTGGCAACAGGAATGCCACTACAAAGCATCTATCAGTATCTGAGAGGAAAAGACAAATCACAATTGTTTCCTCACCGGCATTTGTACAATTCAATGCAACGAATCCACGCCGTCCAGAATGCTCCCTTTGACAGGAACACCGATAACTGGCAACAGCGCTTCGAGAGTGGAATGAATAGCTCCAGACCGCACCTGGTTTTATCCTACTGTATGTACCTGGTGAGTCTGTTACTTCAACCTTCGCCCCCCAAACGGCTGCCTCAGATACTACCATAGCACAGAACATAACCTTCATCCGTACCCTTCGTCATTCCCAAAGAGGATCATGTGGAGTACGGCTGGGGAAGTTTTGCGCCAGTCGAAAAAGTGCTGCTCATCATGTGCTTGGAGAAGCGTAAACGTTAACGCGAGCAAAGGAGAACGAGCACGATGCCGGAAGATCAGAGACGTTGAGAACAACGAGCTGAGGACCCCTTTCGGGGATATGCGTTGTTAGATTCTGGAGCGTTAGGTCAACAATCGACCCTGGTTCGCTCACCTTTCCTTGGCTTTTCCTGTCTGTGACACGAACGACTGGCCAGCGTCAAAGTAAGATCACAAAACACGATTTATTACAACGAGTACTTATCGATCATCCATGTTCAGTTCAAATTCCGAGTCCTTAGCGGAGATCGACATCGACATCAAACCTTTATCGATGAACTTGTCACCCAAAGCAAAACGGCCGATTTATCTCTCTTTTGATATTTATCCTCAGAACTTATGGGATCAGGTTATGGCGTAAGCATATAGATCATAGGTGAGCTAGCAACATATACATAAATCTTCTATTTACAAGAAGGGACGGACTAAAACAGCGCGAAACCGGTGGTAATCGACAATCATTGAGTTCCTATCTTCTTGCCGTTGGGCAACGGTGGCCAAATCCCTTTGCAACGAAATCTGAAGTGTTCGATCATACCCCTTCTAGGCGTGTTTCTCCCGCAAAGTCTGCAAGTGAAGGTCCAGTTGCAGTGAAGTCCCTCCACATGGTCAAGTAAGGCCCGGTAACCCGCATACTTCCTCGGGCAAAGATTGCAGTTCGTCGGCTTGCCAGGAAGGTGGACACCCTCTAAGTGGTAACGCATGCGCTCTACCTTCATACGGTGGCACCCATATGGGCAATCAACTTCCTCCTCGTTAGGCTCGAAGCTTTTCATTATCTTCCCCTCGAAAATAGGTAAATCAACCAGAAGGTCATCGAACCCGTACTTTTTGACCTGGAAAAGTTTTCTCTCTGCTCTGCTCGACATCATGTTGATCAGTTTAACGAGTCGGAAGATTTGGTAGGGCGGACTTACAACGACATTGCCATCATAATGGCGAGTATATCCGGTATCTCGATCTGCTTGACCGCCCCGAGTCCTTGGTCATTCTGCCCAGGTGTAATTGAGCCGCTAGTGGCGTTCTCCTGACTAGCAGGGAGAGGTTGCCAAACGGGCATGGTTCTGATGCTACCAAGGCGCGAATGAGTGTCGGGGAGAACGCCAAAGTGGTGACCAGTGCTTACTGTCTCGTCAATACGGGGCCTGGGGTGCATATGAAGGAATACTTCCCGGTCGGTAAACCGATGGGTAGTGTGGTATATTGCTGCGCTGGACGAACTGTTCCGCCCTCATCCTCTAAGTCTAGAGGCATCTGGGCGGACTGGCCGACCAGCGACATGGTTTGAACCACACCACCAGTCGCGTTACCCAGAGCAACGGCCGGATTCTCAACCTCCAACTCAGCCTGTTCCAAGAACGACTGTGGCCTATAAGCTCTCACGGGGCTGGGCTGGCACACCTCCATCGTCGACCCAGCGGCGTCGCTGACAGCAAAACTGTGGTCAGGATCGATGTGGTCAACCTTTGTAAGGTACGCACTATTGTCTGAGTTGATCATTGATCGCAAACGGTTCCATGTCTGCGGTGCCAGGTGGGAAGATAATATCGTCGGAGTCGGCCTGCAACTCTAATAAAGCTTGTAGCCCGGGTGTGTTCATGAGTCGTTCACTGGATAGTTTTGATAGGTGATGTGGTGAGTAGAGCTACATATCCCATAACGCGAAGCCACATACCGTAATTCGTACTGATCACCTGTAGTAGAAGATCGCTCGGCGTGAACAGCCATAAATGCGTGGTATAAGTAGTGTTCCACTGGGCTTGTGATGGGGGAACTATAATGTTTTTGTCCGGTGAGTAACCCGTCTCTGACCATGAATAATCACGTACTATGGTCCTAGTTCACTGTACATCTCGCTCGTGGATCCGGCCACGCCATTTTCGGCCTCAAAGGAAAAGCCAGACCACAAACCTTGTGCCCCAGTCGTGTCTTCGCTATATTGTACCAGAGGATTAATGCCGTTGAGTATGGGTGCGTCTGCCACAACGAGAAACCACATACGTTGGGCCGTAATATTCAGAAGAAAAGTTGGGAAATTGAGAGGACATGTTGGACAAGCGGATGGACTGAATGGTGAGCGGACGGTAGTGTTACTAAGTATGTGATGAGACGGAAGTAGTCGGTGAAGATGAGAACTGAGCAAGAGACCGGGGCGAGGGGGTGGCCTTTTTATTTAGAGAGGACCCTGAATCGACGCGTGGCGTGCCACCAAGTTAGAAGTTCAACACGTCCATTGATCCCTTTGACGCGTTGAGTTCAGACTGTTTCTGTCAACAGGTTTACGCACTATCATCTTTGTCAATCCATAAATAACAAACAAAGCCTTCATCGAGTAAATTGAGCGCGTTGGCTGTACCTCGTCGAGATCAACGAAGTTCTACTTAAACGGGAGCACTTGCTTGAACGGACCATTATCGCGTGTCCGAGGGATTTCCAAGGACGTGGAACGGATACGCATTGGTGTGTCCCGAATTTTCAATTATTTTGTCTGGTTTCCCCCCATAAGGACGACGCGTCTAATCGCCTTGCAACGCGCGTGTCACGACTCACGTGGTGTGTCACAACTTTGCCTTTGTTCGAGCGAGCAACTTCTACGCGACTCCAGTAAAGGTCCTGCCCCCGCACTCTGATCTGATGCGATTTTTATATATCTAGATCGTGTGCTCAAATTTAGGAGGCTATCGAAAGTGGATGGAAACCCTGATCCATGTCCTCGTTCAAACTTTTTTGACGCCGTACTTTTCCCATCCAACCTCTTCCAACTTACCGACCTTCCCCAATACCTCCCCTTCCATATCTTTCATGTATTGAGCCATGGAGTCGATAAGCCGTGGGATACCTGCTGATAAAATCCTAACCGCGAGTAATCCAGCGTTTGTACTATTATTGATTGCCACTGTGGCAACGGGAATACCTCTCTGAAAAGCGTCCATCAGAATCTGAGAGGAAAAGGCAAATCACAACTGTTTCCTCACCGGCATCTGTACAATGCTATGCAACGAATCGACACCATCCAGAGTGCTCCCTTTGACAGGAACACCGATAACTGGCAATGGAGTCATCGCAGCAACCATTCCGGGCAAATGGGCTGCCCCTCCTGCACCTGCAATAATCGTTCGCAATCCACGCGACGCAGCCGATCTTGCATATTCGATCATTCGGTCCGGTGTCCTATGTGCAGAGACAATCGAGAGTTCATATGGGATTTCGAACCGATCTAGAACCCGCGCAGCCGTAATCATCACAGGTAGATCTGAATCTGAACCCATAATCACCCCGACAAGGGGTTGTTTGTGAGAAAATCCTGAACCTGGTGTAGGTGGCTGGGGTGCGTAGAGGTTGACTTCGTCGGCTGAGCTCGATGGGAGAGATTCTAGGAGGGGTCGTAGACGGGCACGAGTCTCGGCGTCAGATTCTCCTACGATCGTGATATGACCCATCTTACGGCCCTTTCGACAGTCTGCTTTCCCGTAGAGGTGGACGGAGACCCCAGGTATCGTAAGAGCGATATTTGTAGTGGCAATAAGTTCTGACATCGAGGAAGAGTGTCCTATCAGGTTGAGCATGATTGCAGAGGGCACCTGAAGGTTTGTGGACCCAAGGGGAAGTGATAGAATAGCACGGAGGTGGTTCTCGTATTGAGACGTCTCACATGCTTCGATTGTGTAATGTCCTGAATTGTGGGGACGAGGAGCGATCTCGTTGACGTATAGTTCACCTAAGATAGATCAGTTCGCGTTTCCTCAAGGACAGAAGTGTCGCCTACCATTCTCTAGCAGGAACATCTCGACACCGAACACGCCTGCGCCGGTGAAACTTCTAATGGCGTCCCCAGCGACCCGCTTTGCTCGGTCTTGTAGAGTATGGTCCCGACTTCTAAGGGGAGCGAAAACCAAGTGACAAATGTTGTCCTTGTGAACGGTCTCCACGGCAGGATAGGACTGGACTTTCCCATCCGTTGTTCGAACCACCATGACTGCGATCTCTTTAGAAAAAGGTACCCACTTCTCCGCGTAGAGAGGTCGTCCAGCCAAAGCCGCAAGAGCATCCGATATCTGAGATACACTTCGAATGACAAAGTTGCCACGACCGTCATACGCAAGGGTCCTGCTTTTAAGCATTAGTGGTAGACCCAGTCGTTGTGCGGCCTCGGTGATGGATGCCTCTGTGGGTTCCACACTTGTAAACTCCGAAACAGGTGAATTATGTTTGAGTAAGTGTTCCTTTTGCTTGAATTTGTCCTGAATGATTCGGATAGTAAACGGACTTGGATGAATCGCGAGTGGCGTTTCTCGTGGAAGGCTTTGTATCTCCTCAAGAGCGCTGACGTCAACGTGTTCAATCTCCACAGTTAGGATGTCGACCTTTGCGGCTAGTTCCCGGATTTTGGCTGGGTCAGCGAAAGACCCGTCAATGTGGTTGAGATGTGGGGCAGTTGGTGCAGCAACCTGTTTTGCAGGTGCATTCTCTCCAACATCTAGGATCACGGCCTTGATGTTCAGAAGTGATGCAGATGCGACCAGCATTCGGCCCAATTGGCCTCCCCCTACGAAAAAATCATTGGATAAATGCCGAAGTGTTCACCTAAAAAAGCTGAGTGGGTTCATAACCGTGTATCTTCACAGGAGTAGACCCACTTACGCCCACCGAGTATTCCAACGATCTTGTCGTTCATGATGCGCTGCTTGTCAAACGAAGGGGAACAAGAAAAAGAGCTATCAAGACGAGAAATTTCTGGTTATCGCTGATTAGATAAGGAACCCCTAACCCTATTCTCTGGTTCTACTCACCGAAAAATTTAAACCCAAGCTTTCACCCTCCAAGTCGACGCTCGTTATGCCACCTGTAAAGCCTCCAGCACCTAGGAAGCGGAATCGGAAGCGGAAACGCAGAGTTGCATCCTCAGATTCGTCTTCATCATCAGAGGACTCCGCGAGCTCTGCATCTGACAATGAATCCAAAATTCCCCAAAAACCTGCTCTTCCAACGGCTCAGCAAACAGCCTCGAAGTCAGACGACTCAGAATCAGAGTCATCATCTGATAGCAGCGACTCGGAGTCAGATGAATGGGCAGAACCGCTTAGAACGTTACCTGGAAAAAATGTCGCAAAGCAAGCCCAGACGGCACCGGTCCATCGACATTCACCTTCACCGCCTCCACAATCAGTAGAGCTTCCGTCATTCTTGCCGACTGGGGGTGAAGATGATCCACAGAGAGAGCAGCTGATGAAGGAGAAGTTTCGGAAGTTCTGGTTATCTGCAGTAGCGGATGGATTCAAGGACGACCTGGAGGAAATTCGAAAGGTGCGTCTCGTCTCTTTCCACCTTGATCATCAGGACCAATTCTCTTCCCAGGAACCCAATCTCTCAACATCTCGTCTGGGACTGTTGATCGATTCGTTAGCAGCAGGAGCCGATGTTTTTACTTCCTCTGAAAGTATGAACGGAATCAAAGAATATGAAATCATTCTTGAATGAACTATTGTTACATGTCAAACTCGAACTGGAACATAGCTCACAGATACATCCACGCGAAGCACTTGTTAAGATTATCTTCCGAATCCTCTGCCTCGAATCCCTCCCGATCTGCTTCAGCAACGCGGGTAGTGCGCTCAGGCTTCTCGGGAAGGTCAGCCTGCACCGACTTTTGTACGTCGATGACGTGGACGAGCTGTCTTTCCCCTGTATAAGAGGCTAGCCGTCCCTTTATGTATACATATGTCCGCGTCTTCCCATCTTTGCGATTATCCAAATCCGATTCATCTTGCCTCGCATTCGCAAGGCTTGCAGAAGCACGTTCCAAATTGCCCTGTAACACATCCCCAAACTTGGTCAGTTCTGTCAAGAGCTTCGTTCGCTTTCTCAATTTGCCAATTTGCGAAAGCTCCTCGATGGTCGCAACGTATCTGGGTACTTCTTGTTGCAGTTTATCGAAGTTCAGTTGTCGTTCCTTGACTTCTACCTCGTCTCCGGCCAGATATGGTAGTTCGTGCGATTCGTTTTCGCCCAATCTATCCTGCAGGTCGAATAGTTGTGCGATCTCTAACGGCGTAGCCCCAACAGCATTCTCCATGTACAACACCTCAGGGGGAGATGCTTCCACGAGAATTCGTGTTATTTCAGCGTATCCATTCGTTACTGCCAGATGAAGAGGAGTTGATCCACCAGCGTCCCGCGTAAGGAGCGTCAACTTGGTGTAATCGGCAATCATAGCGACAATTGTCTTGTTCGAGGTCTGAACTGCCAGATGAAGAGGCTGGACGTATTTTTCGTGAATAAACACCACAAATCGTAGGTTGCTAGACTTACAGTGACACCTTTCTTCCCTCGTTGCACCAATAGCGATTCATTAACGTGGCGAGGGAGTTTCTTCAAAAGATGAGCAAGCAAGTCCTTTTGCTGGCGATTGCAAATCATGTGGAGGATATTCCACCTATCGCAGCTGCGATCAGTGTATGTCCAGGGGGGGAACGTAATAGGCACATACCCTTCTTGCTTCTCCAGAGCTTCAACATCGACCTTCTTCTCCAGTAAGAAGTCAAATACATCAACGCCTACTTGTGCTTTGATAGCGAGATGCAACGGGTTCTCACCAGAAAACTTGATACTATCAGAAAAGACATTAGCATATACACACTTTGCTATATGCATCAAAGCAATCTCACCGAAGCTTTAGGGTGCTCTCCATCAACTTGGGCGAATGCGTGAATAACCGTTTAAGGAGCTCAAGATTCCCGCCTTTGAGAGCCCCCACAAGCGGAGAGTCACCAATCACTTGGTCAACGGTCCACCCCAACCATTCAGGAAGCACCTTCTCCAAATCGGGCACCTGTTTCAAATCCTTCGCCCTTTTATCACTCGTACTCTGCATATAAAATTTGTAGGCAGCAAGAGATCGAGTTCCGCCAAGGTATTCAGCTACCCCCTTTGCCTTAAACCGAAGAGCGTGCCAAAGCATGGGGAATTGAACGGAAGTCTCGTTCGCGTTTGGATCATGCTTTCGAGCGAGATCGATCCTCTTCTTCCCGTTGACGTCCAAGCCCAGGTAGAGTTTACTGTCCGCATGAGCAGCCTCCAAATCTTCTTGACTAGGGGAGCCCTTCGTTTTCGGCAACCGGATGTTTATCCCCAGACCTGTCCAACGAATAAAATGATCCAACATTTCGGGATGATCATGTTCAATTATCTTCAGAATTAGATCCTCGTTGAGCGTGCTGGTGCTGCCTTTCTTCGGAAGGCCATTGTACATTTCCAAAAGTTGAACGAAAGCTTCAAAATCTCCAAGCTGAACTGCTTTTTGGATGAAATTTCCGTTGTGGAGAGAGCCTTTGCAGAACCAGCTGAATATTGACGTGAGGAGGTCTGTTGGCGTAGTGCGAGATCGTGCCCCAGCGTTTTCGGCAACGTCTATGACTTTGTTGCTGCTCTGAGAAGATCCGTCGGAGTCCACGGAATCTTCCTCGTCTTCCTCGTCTTCGTCTTCGCTACCAGATCCATCGTCAGAGCCGTCCTTCTTTTTGCCTGATCCACGTAGTCGACATCAGCGTCCGTATCACTGGTGGAGGTAGGAAGGCTTACTCGCGAGCTTAATCCCTGCAGTGCTAAACTTCGTGGGTTTATCGCTTGGCTTATATTGTTTCCCAGCAATATTCAAAACCAGCTTTGCCGTCGACCATTTACGGCCTTGAATAGCTGCGCTCAATGGCGTATAATCTATACCTTCCAATGAGAAACGTAGACGCAAAGAGGATATGTATCACTTACGGTGATCCCATGTATACATATCCTTGGGCGGTTGGAGCACAACCCCGACAATCAAAGGTCCCAATTTCTCTGAAGCTCCCTCCTCACATAACTTTGAAACTTTCTCATCGTCACCCGTAAAGCAAGCTTCGTACAACGCAGTATACGCATCGTTGAACCTTTGTCCGATAGGTACATCCCCGTCTAGTTTCAAGAACTTTGGTGTGACTTTCTGATCAGATTCCTCCTCCCCGTCGTCACTCTTTGTCGCGTCGGGGTAGAGTTTCTTGTATGTTTTTGCTTTCTTCGAGGCCAACACCTTCTTGATAGCCGCAAAATACTCTTTGGCTTCTTTATATCTCTGCTGTTCCTCCTCTTTAGCTTCCTTCTTCGCTTGTTTCACCTTCTCATCCACCCCTTCCTCGTCCTCTTCGCCGATATCCTGCCCTTCTTTCTGACGCTTGACTTTGTCCCAATGAGCCGTGATAAATTCCGCCCAGGTTCCAGAACCAGAACCAGAGGCCACCGCCCTACTCGCACTCTGTGCCTTCCTGGGTTTGGATTTTGAGGGTGACCCAGCACGGCGGCTGGAAGATGGAATTGAAGAGGCAACAGCACCCCCTTCAATCCTTTTCGTCAAGTAATCAATCGCGAAAGTCACCCAATCCAACAAACACTTGTGGTCTTCCGAAGAAGCATACGACATCGCGCCTCTCTTAATCGTCACATTAAACTGAGCATCCAGCGCGATCAGAAGATGGAAAACATCATCGCGACGGGCGAGTGCCGTCTCGAGAGGTAGAAACGCTTCTTCTTTCGGGTTTTCCGGGATATGTTGGTAGCCTGAACCGCGCGGCCTAAAAGTGGTATCCCGTAAATCCTCTGGAAAAAAAAGAGAAGGAAAGCAACCCACCGAGCTTCATAAGGCTGTAGTATATCCTCATCACTGAACGTCAACTTCGCCCCAAACGCCAACAACGTAGCTAGCATCGCATAACTCTGCTGTGCAATGGCCGTCACAACCGGGAAACACACTTCCGAATATGAAGAAATCGCAGGGAATTTAACCAGAGCATTGGCGTTCGGATCTGACTTCAACAGCGCCATAACGACCTTGACCCTATTCTTTTGAACAGCACGATGCAGGACTGTGTACATGTCATCGTTGTCTGCCATCGATGAAGGAACCTTGGCCATTAAAAGCCGTTCAACGACTTTGACCGCTTCTTCCTCGTCTTCACGGGTAATTGCTACCGCCAGCGGGAAAACTTTGGATTTTCGGTTTGATTTGCTGACCAGTTTGGGATCAGCACCAGCGGTGAGGAGTTCGTTGACAATTGCGATGGAGCCATAGGCTACGGCAAAACAGAGGGGGGTGAATCCGAAATCCCACTCGGCTTGGTTGATATCAAGGATGTCGGGTTCGTCGTCGTCGTCATCTGGTATCATGGCTTGATCTGGGGAGGGTTCGGCAGAGGACACTTTTTCCCAGTCGTCGTCACCACCCGAATTGGAGCTCTTATCAGAACCCGACTCCGCGTCAGCAGATGCCATTTCAACGTCTTCATCCGCGTCTTCCTTTGCCTTCGCTTTGCCCTTCGATTTCTCCTTGGGCTTTTCTTTCTCCTCTTCCTTCTCTTCACCCTCTTTCTCTTTCTCTGTCTCTACTTCTTCCTCATTCTCTTTACTCTTCTGCAACAACCTTCTCACCAGATCCATCAAGTCCATCTGAACAGCCAGATGAAGTGCATTCCTCCCATCAACCAGCCGGGCGGTAATTCTGGCACCCGCCTCGATAAGATCTATGGCAATAGCCACCGCCTTCGATAGAATGGCAACATGCAGGGGCATCCTTCCTACATGGTCTCGTCGATTTACGTCGTGTCCCGCGTTGATCATTTCAACGACAACTTTGCGATTATGGGTGGAGATGGCGGTGAAGAACTTCTCGGTGTCACCGATGTAAACTTGTTCGGCCCATTCACCGACGTCGATGGGATTGAAACTGCCTGTGATACTTTGACGGCCTGGGTCGTCTTGAACGAATCTAGAGGAGAAATGAGGTGTGAGGAAACCTATGAGCGGTTGGTAGGTCGAGATACATACGCGATTCGACCCCGTATGTATTTCTCGTCTTCGTTTTTCTGGAGCTCCTTTTCTTCGTCGTTTTTAGGTTCAGGACAATACTAAAAAGTGCGCTGAGATCCATCAAGCAACTGTAAAGGACAAACAGGTTTACTCTACAACAATCTTCGATGCATTGTGTCATGGAACCGAAAAAGGCGGCATGTCGATGCAATCGGCGGTCTTTGTTCTTGGGATTAAATGTTGCTGGAAAACGAATGTTAGCATGGAAGATGGCACAAAGGATCAAAACGATACCCACAATTCATACCCAGATCCTGTGGAGAGGCAAACTCAGTCTTTTCCTGTGAAATACCTGTGAAAAAACGACGTACCGTTTGATAAACCAATTTATCAATTCTCCCAGAATGCCATCCTGGACCATAGGGTATATGCAAAGACACAACGTCATAATCGTTCATCTCAAGACCACCAATATCCATGTTGGCCTTGAGGTCTCCTTTAAGTGCGCGAGTTGCACCTCGACCACGATAGTTTGACGAGTCTGGACGACCCCTCAACGTTCGTCGAGCCTTGAGAAAGGTCTCTCTGTCATCCGCCGACATCAAGCGTTCGAAAACCAACAGACGTGCGAGGCCTTCAATACGAGCAATTGACCGCTCGTAAATCTGATACCTGACATTAGAAAAGGGAAAGTCGGAAGGAAAGTCAGCCTGGAAGTACCGTTGGATCAATGTCTTGCCGCTTGAGAGAGGGTACTAAAACTTCGAAACCCCTCAACGAGTATTTTGCAAGCCGAACTTCGTAAGACGGGGAACGTCGAGTCATATCAACGGTATTACATTGGCGCATCATGGCGACGATTGCGCGAGGGTTTCCCCATACTTGTGTTCCTGTTGAAAATGTTATATATCGGCGGTAATGGGAGGTAAGCCAACGCACCATTATAAGCAAAACAAGGGACATCGATATCAAATCCTGCTAAAATTTCCGCTGGGGAAGAATAGAGACGAAGGACGATTTGGATAGAACGATACGGGTATTGTGCTGAGAACCAAATTAGTTGATGCTGGAGCGGTAGTGGACGAACTCACAATGGATCGAGACAGTGTGCTTGGTTCGAACACAAGTCACATCCCATGGAACAGCATCTTGTACTGCATTATAAATAGCATGCATCTTGACTTCTGCCTATTCGCAATCCAGTCAGCGCGCATTGATTGACCCAAAAATCCACGACTCACTTGTTCCGGAGTCAAACCCCATATAAATAGGTCCACATCTGAGGTTGGATAAGCAACTGTATGAAGGTGTTTTCTCAAGTTCTTTTTGGACGACTTGGTCTCATCCGAGAGAGGCGCCAGGCAGGCTTGGACTGCACCGCCAGCAGCAACGACATTACTCCAATCCAACGTCGACAAAGATGCTTCGGTGAAGATGGCCCAGCTCTTCTTGAACTCTTCTAGATCGTTGGCCATGGACGAAGTCCCCTCTTTCCTCCGATCAACTTCGGTGAGCGGCATCACATACTTGGCGGCGAGGTCTTCATCATCTTTCACCACACGCGCACGAGTCGTCCTGATATCACCTGGAGCAGAAAAAATATCTATCAAGCCAACATATGGATCCTTTAATCTTGCATTATCCTTTTCTGTTGCGAATAAACGGCGTAGGTCTGCTTCATCGTCGAGAGAAGGTTTTAGAGCGTCGTCGAGGGATATACCAGGACCCTTGGGAAGGGAAACGACGCGTTTTATGAAGGCTTGCGCCTCTGCGTTTTGACTCGACATGAATGTCGAAGAGGAAGAGCCACACGCGGCGCGTTTTTTGAGGGTCTCATTACGACCATTTGAATTGAGACCCAAAGCGCCGACCGCTCCAGCCCACATGTTGTTTGGTTTCGGGGCGGCAGCCAAATATTGGCCAACTCGCCGGCGGCTATTTTGCCTCCGCGATAATACTCACCCTCATCCCCGCATATTTCACCTCTTCGCACCCGTTCCTCATCACTTTTTTCCTCTCTTTCATCGATGCTCATCGAACTCGGCTGCCAAGGACACAATTTTAGCCGTGATCTCTAGGGCGACCCCAATAATCGAATGAACCAATGACTTATTCCGGAGAAAGAATGTTAGACAGTTGGTGATACAGTGGCAGTCTTCACGACGATACAAGACTTGAACGCAATCGACGGATGTTGAGGACTTCGACACTAGGTATGGATATTATTTTCGTGGGTCCAATTTGATTCAGAAACGGTTCGCTACGACGTAGATAGTCACAATCTAACAAGGCTTCAGAAACTTGCCGGAGCACCGAATTCAATTTTGACCGGTGGTTTTGAAGTGGTTTTACTCAAAATTAGACCAACAGCACGCGAGCTATGCACCTAGGGCATTGCTATCTTATTGAGAAGAATGCGGGCTTTATGCGTTGTACTTTGCTGGCCTACGACTGCGGTCACCGCTTTCGAGACGTCGGTTCCTCATCGTTGACTGCGTCTCCGGTATTGAAGGAGCGAAAGCTATTCTCGACATACGCATTTCCGCGAAAGGTGCGCAAGTCCTCACGACTTATTTCCTTTTTGATCCAACAAATGATCTGCGTCAAGGGTGGAGGGAGAAAAGCGATGCCGATGACAGCCGGACACTGGAAACTCACGCTGCGGACTGCGCCAGGGTCTTTCACGACCTTTCACCAGTGCTTCAAACGTTGGCGGCATGGTAGACCATATGCATAAATATAAAAGGCTCGACTTTTGTTCAAGGGAGTCATTATCAGTCCTCTTCTCTCCCCTTTAGATTACTCTTCCTCGACTTTACGACCGACAAGGCCTCCCTTACAATGCCTAGTCTCGTTGGAGCTGCCATCGGCCTTCTGGCTCGCCAGGATGACGGAAACACCGATCCCTCTAATTCATCCTATGGTTATCTCCCAACCGAAGCGATCTGTATAATGTTTCTGGCGTTGTTCAGCTTGTCAACCGGTATGTCGTATTCGTTCATTCGTTTGATCTCGTCCTCAACCCTATTGGATAGTGATCCATACTGGCCAAGCCACATATTATCGGATGTGGTGGTTATTCCCGTCAGTGATTCTCGGTGGGATGGGAGAAATTCTCGGATGGACAGGTAGACTCTGGAGTAGTCGTAATCTCGACCTCGAGACGCCGTTCATGATTGAGTTTGTCTTCCACACCTCTCGCGTTTATCACAACCTTTAACATCCTCTCAGAATCTCAACGACAATTATATCTCCCACATTTATCCTCGCCGCCAACTTCATTATCTTCGGTCGCATAATAGCTTACCTTGGAACTGGTTATAGTCGGCTGCCAGCCAGGCTTTGTACGTTATCTAACTGTTCCTCGCGTCCCCGTCGGCTAACGTCTCAATCGTGAACTAGACTCCAGAATTTTCATTAGTTGCGACGTTATCTCGCTAGTTGTTCAAGGTGCTGGTGGTGGTATCGCTTCAGCTGCAACGACTCAAGATGGTGCTAATCTCGTATGCACTCCTTGCGCCGCTATCGTCATCCTTTCACTCATCGCTCTCTACTATTTTAGGGCGCACACATCATGCTCGGCGGTATTGTGTTCCAATTTGTGATCATCACACTTTACATGGCACTCGCCACTGAGTTCCTTATCCGCTATACCAACGACAACCCTTTCACCGACCGTACCAACAGCAGTCCACGTAGTAAGATGACACCTCGGACTCGTATCATGTTGGGGGCTTTGGGATTCAACACCCTCTGCCTGTTCATTCGGTATGTCCGGCCTTCCCCTACTGGATTCCCTGTTCCTAATATCACTTGCTTCAGTGCTATCTACCGTATCATCGAGCTGTCTGACGGATGGGGTGGCCGTATTATCAGGACACAGGTCTACTTCAGTACGTGATTTTTGCTGCATCCTTTTGTTGATCCTGGGTCTAACTACATTTCTAGACGTTCTCGACGGTGGCATGGTCATTCTTGCCATTTACACCTTCAACTTTATCCACCCCGGCATGTTCCTCCCACAGAGGCCCTCCGCAGTTGATGGTCTTGACGGGGGGAGTACCCCATTATACGTTGAGAATAAAAACAAGGTCGTCAGCTCAGGGTATTCGGTTTGATGACTCTTCTCTTCTTTTTCGTGACATACCTTTGCAATGATCCCCTACCTGTCTTTACACACGGACATACTACTTACTCGTTAGCTTCACGTCAGGACTTGGACATTCAGCATACCTACCTCATGATACTGTACTATTTCATTCAATTCGAACATCACGGGTCACAGCGCTGTTGTTCGTGTTCGAATCTCGTTGCTGTCCCGGGTCACATCGAGAGTTTGAAGGTGAGTCGGACCCTTAATTTCCTTTTTCGGCCTCGCTGATGCGTTGTCGCCTTACAAATATCTCTATATAACTTATAAGGAAGGTGTTCGAAATAAAAAGTTCGTACACTGTGTCACAGGTCACATCCCCGTTCGTATTGAATGAAATGGTACAGTAACCGCATCAGTTTGCCATTCGTCATCAACCCAACTTGTGTTTTCTACGATCTCCAGCATCACTAATCGTAATAAGTTATATAGCATAGCAATACAGTGTCGTCAATACCATCGCCCACTTGGTCCCCGGCATTGTTTAGTTTCGGGCTCATAGCCAAATACGCTCTCAGGGAGCGGCAACTCGCGGTGTGGCTCTTGTTCTTTCATGTTCGCGCAAAGCTCCAGCCAAGGGTCTTATCCCCCAATGCAATCCTTTGGACACGCACAACCTCATGGCATCCAAGGAGTCGATGTGAACTCGCCAGAGGTCTTCAAACAAAATATGCAATCGATCGGCCAACAAATTGCACAGGTCCAAAACTTGATCCAAAGCATCCTTCTGGGGATGTGAGTATGTCCAGATACTGAGATACTTTCACCTGATTGATATCACGACCTATCACCTCTAGTCAAAACGCTTATCACCCCGGAAACACCCCAACCCAGGCCGAAGGTACGATCACCATCAGCGTCTATTATCTATATTTTTAGACCCATTCGCGCATGTGTAGCGGATATCGCTACGCTCAAACAACTGGTTCAACTCCTTATCGAAATGCTTCGTCAGAGTGGGGTCGGCGCACTCCCCTTACTGCCGCTTCCATCTGCCGCAGCTGGCAACGTTCCAATGCACGCTCCTACTGAAGCCCAAGTTCCCAACGAACAACAACTTATGGCTTTTACGACGCGATCGTTCAATGCGTTATATCAACGACAAAACCGTATGCAACAAAGTGCTACGGTACCTGCTGATTGGATGGACCCACAGCGAGTTGATCTGGGGCGTTAGGGACTGCGGGTGCTCTTCATCTGTCCTAAAATTCTACATACGCTGTAACTTGCATTGCTTTGGTGGTCGCCTGACTGATCCTGGGCTTGTTGGCCGCAAATTCCGCGTGTACAACTCCAAGCAAGACGACGAGGCTCCGACTTCCCAAATAGGAATCTATTTGGCTACACTCGCCGCTGCAAACACTTCCACGTGTTCCGCAATCACGGTCTTTCCCAACAAGCTCGAGGGCGACAAGCTCATTCCGCTCGCCGAATCTCGCTCCTTCGACGTCACTTTGGTCGACGCCAACGCGAGCATGTCCACATTGGCTTATGTTGAAATTCCGGGCTCTGCAACTCGGCTGCGCTCACCAGGCGGCGCTGTCCGACATGAGCTCCGACCTGCTTACAAGGAGGTCATTCCGCTGCCATCCCCGTCGCCACCTCCGTCACCCACCCGAGACCGAGACCGCTCGAACTCAGTGGTGAATCCGCTTTCACCAACATTCTCTCTGTTGCCCCAAATGCTCTTGTCCTCGGTGATACCACCAGGAGCCACAACATCGACGTCTAATTCGACGTCAAGTTCTGCTGGGGGAGGGTCTCTCAAGACCAATCCTGCGCGAGACAAGACTAGTGGAGACGCCCCAGTCTTGTTGTCCAATAAAGACCCGCTATCTATTCCGACCACAACGAATAACTTCAAACGTTTTGTTGCCCGTGTTGGACCAGTCTTTTGGGTTCAAGACCGTATTGAGGAAGTCCTCTTTTGGAGGCGAGGTTGGAAAGTTACTGGGGTTTGGATGGTGTTTTACACGTTGCTATGTGCGTTAACTTTACATTTCTCTGTCGATTCACATTTATAAGATTTTACTTTCTTTTCTTAGGTTTTTATCCTAGGTTTATTTTTGTTCTACCGCACATAGCAGGAATCGCCGTCATTCTCGCGACATATCCGTATGCTGCATCACCACATGATAGCCCACCAGCACAAGCCACTGAAGGTTCCATTCCCTGGCAAGCTAACCTTCAGGCTATTCAAAACCTGATGGGATTCGTGTAAGTCTATCAACTTGAGATATTTCGTTCTTTAACCTCCTTTTAGCTCAGATGCACATGCCGAAATCCTCCCATATACACAACATGTTGTACTCCCTCCTCTACCCGCTCCTTCACCAACCGCTTCAAGATCCCCGCCATCCTCACCCACGCCTGGCTCCACATTTTCGTTTTCTCCGAGACCAGGTTCCTCTTCGTCAACTGCATCCAACTCCAACATCCAAGAAGTGTCGACTCTTCGAACATCTTATGCACCGCACATCCTAACCCTCCTCGTCCTAACATTCCCACCAACACTCTTCGTAGTGTCAAATCCATATTTTCCCATTCGTCTAGTATGCTTGGTTGGTGGCCTAGCACCCTTCGTCGCGACGAACCCACATATGCAACTATATGCGCCTTATCTGTTCAAGAATGTCCTTATCCCACTTATCGAACATTCGTGGCGTAAATTAGTCGTTTGGGTCTCCACATACCAGCTCCCTCCTCCTGTTCGCCACATCTTGAAATTGTTCTCGTCTAAGACACGGCCATCGCCAACTTCAGCGGCAAGTGCGAAAGAAACGTTCTTGGGGTCGCTGGTAACTCCACCCACGACGTCACCTGTTACAACACTTAAGGTTGTCTTGCAAAGGATTGTCGATAATGACCATCTGCCGGATGAGTGTTGGAATGCGGAAATGAAGGAGGTTGAGTTATGGGAGAATGAACGTTACTTGGGCACGACCAGAAGTGCTTCACCGACGTTTTCATCAATGGGAGGTTAGTATCGCTTTTTCTTGTTCCCTCTTGACCTTTTCCCCCCTCAATCCAATCCACCTACTGACCTCCTTTCTATTCCGACAGATGGTATCGGCTTCTCAGATGGATTGACCATTCCAAGCGAGGCCGACGACGTGGTTGGGTGGAGTAAAACCAATTTGAAACCTGGAGAACGAATGGCGTGGACACGAGGTCGTGACGGATGGAGTCCTGTTGGTTCAGCTTCGACATCAGGTAATGGGAATAACGGCAGTGTTTGGGGAAGTGGTAGCAGTGGTACACGAAATAGCGTGATAGGTGATGGACTAAAGAGGATCTCGAGTCGTTCCTCAACGATACCTGGTTTAGGTTCGGATAGTCAATTAGAAGGAGAAGTTAGGTTCGTGTTTCCTTCTCGTTTTCTCTTTTTACCCGTGTTGGTACATGTTTTCCTGATCGCTAACGTGACATCTTCATAGCAGTAACCTTACCTTTTCAATTGCACCCGGATGGTCGTTTGTTCAAACGGAAGACTGGAGGAAAGATTTGGGTGCAGGATGGGCAGAGGATTCCGGCGGTGGTGATGAAGGTTTGTCCGTTTTACAACTCATTTTTTTCCGTTCTCTTCCTTCGTTTGCCCTCAAATATGACTTCTGATGATATTCTACCCACTGCGTTTATTTTATCCCAACCTTTGGCACGCATTTTTCTTCATTTCCCTTCATGACCTCTCCCTCGTTATCGTTTCTAACTTCTTCTCGTCCACAGATGGATGGGTGTACACTAATGACCTATGGCTTGACGCTCTACCGTCGCCCTATCTCACAATCAATGG
>ML208486.1:38411-59881 GCA_004369065.1 Pluteus cervinus
TCTTCCCAAGCTATTTCGTAGTCTGCATCGCATCAGGTGGAATCAATTCGGACAGCGGATCCTACACTCGTATTTATTCAATTATTGGTACCTGCTGAAGCGAAAGAGGCGTGTCGTAGTCGGAAGCTTCGGAGAATTCCAAAAACAAAAACGAGTTTTGTGTATCATTGCACAACATACATAATCCCAAGGGAGAGAGCATATTATCTATCGCAGCAAGCATGGTTGTGATCGTGCAAAGTCTAGTACATCTATAGAGTGAAGGGACATGGTACGACATGTACAATAGATAGCACAGATCAACGAGAGAAAACTTCAATGAAAGCAACTTGAAAGCATGATAGACATTGACGGCGGCATCGGAAAGCAAGGGTA
The DNA here is from genome assembly GCA_004369065.1 of Pluteus cervinus. Lineage (NCBI taxonomy): Eukaryota > Fungi > Basidiomycota > Agaricomycetes > Agaricales > Pluteaceae > Pluteus > Pluteus cervinus. The sequence continues at coordinate 38,787 of ML208486.1, forward strand.
TGGCAGGGTATCACCATATGAAGGCGGCTTCAAGCTGCGGCTGAAACGTGCTGGGTGGCAATGTGTTCTTGAGAGTCGAAAGCCCTCCGACCTCCAAGCACGATCGCGTATACGATCGACAAGAGGATAGTTAAAATGAGGGTGACCACCAAGGGAACGACATTATGAATGAATGAAATGGGCAATGTAGTCGTGGTGGTTGGGTGTTGAGGCTGGCCAGCAACGATGGAATAAAGCAAGATACTTCCGATGAGGTGGATGATGGACCTATCAAAATCGAGTCAGCGATAGTTGGCGAGAGACTGGAGCAAAAGTACCATATCACAAGCGAGGTTGGGAGCGTGATAAGTATCCAGAATATCAGCGATTTGGAGGAGTCGTCTTTTTGTTGGGCCTGCCGAGAGAGAGAGCATTAGCGTTAGCAACGATTCGAACGGCACTACTCACCTCCAACGCACTTGGAGTTGAACTCGAATCCTCCCATATTCGCATACTCTGCAAGCTATTCCGATGGACATAATTGACCCATCCACAAATGAAACTTGAAAACGCGAACAGCAATCCCAACAGCGTCGTGGTCCTTGCTACATCCCAACAGGTTATATCGTCGATTTGCAATAGTGTAGCCCCTAAACTATATTCATATATTGATGGAAATCGTCAGCTACAACGGAGAAATTGCAAATGATGAGGGGAAAAAATCCCACCCAATAAAAACTGTGGAGATGCCATTTGTGACCATCCACGTCATGGCAAGTTCTGCATCTAGAGTACCCTGCTTCAGAGATTTTGTTCTTGATTTGTTCTTGTACCATCGGTTGTACCGATATGGGATACCAAAAGTCAAGAGATAGATGAGGACATCGAGTGTGGAGGAGATAAGGGAGAGGACGGAGTTGGAGGTGGTGTTGGAAGCACTGCTGAGGACAAGTGGGACACCTCGCGGGGTCGGGTTGATGCTATCGGTACTGTCGGCGTCAACGTCAGTGTTGATATCGAACGACGCAGCTCCAGCCGCGGAAGACGTCGGTGCGTAATCGGTGTCTACTGTTGGGGAATCAAGAGAGTGCTCCGTCAGAGTTGTCATGAACATAAAGAATTACTTACATTGAACACCACCTCGCATGGCAGGCTGTAACGTAGTCATAATTTATGGTCCAAGCTCGTTTTCTGACGCAAGAATTTGAATTTGTGACCGGCAATATTGGCGTGGATAACGTTCGACGTTCGACAGGAGAGAAGAGATGGAGGCACGATATGAGGGAGGAGGGATCTCATCCTTATAAACCAGCTACCGAGTCCGAAAAACGAAGTACCACGTTTTTCCATTGGGCACACAGGATGACAACATGCCAATTCCGAACATGAAATTGTTGCACAAGAACCCGGAACACAGCAAAACTATCAAAACTTCGCACGCCGCGGGAGGTCGCATCTAACGTATACGTATGACTGACGTACTTACGATGTCAAAGTGTGCGGTAGGGCCGGAGTTATGGCGGAGTCGCGACTTCGGCACAGGGTCTATATATGGTATGCCGACGACTTTGTGCAGGGTCGCGACTGTAGACATGGCTGGCAAGACCCGGGCGGACTTTGAAACACAGACCGAGTTTGTCCTTCAAGTGCAGTACACTGTACTAGCGGTGCCACAGCTCATCCCATCAATAATTCAGAGGAGAAACGAAAAATGAAATAAGTGAGTTTGTAGGGGAATTTATTCGAGCATCAGCGTCATGCACAGTGATTCTCAAGAATCTAACATCCAGTGAAAGCATGGAAAGGAGCGCCAGCTCAGATATCATGTCCACCCGGGCCAGGACGCGGAGATCCTACACAAGTGAACTCTCACAGGGATAGACCCACCATAAGTCTACTCTATTCGAGATCATGTCAACTCCTTAGGAACTGGGGAAGCTATGGTAGATCTACTGTATACAAGGAACGGGTAAAAAAGTGAAAAGATGTTTCAACGCGGCTCAATGCCTGGCCACGCACCCAATAATGGCTTTTCATGGGATAGCGTCAGCGCCAAATCTCAGTTCAGCCCGTCCCTGGGCCAATTATTCATGACCAATGTCAACGGTTCCAAAGGTGCAGGCTCATGCCAACCAGGTCAACGTTCAACATTGAACGACGCTGCTAAGATCCACAAATATTGTCAGCGTGAACAGAGTTAGTGTGTACAAAAGGAAATAGCGTGATAGGTGATGGACTGAAGAGGATCTCCAGTCGCTCTTCGACTATACCTGGTTTAGGTTCGGATAGTGAGTTGGACGGAGAAGTTAGGTTCGTGTTTCCTTCTTGTTTTCTCGTTTTCACTTTTTTTCTTTTCCTTTTTTGAATTGGTTTCTGCCCTTTCTCCTCCACGCTTTCGTGTTTGTACACATTCGCCTGATCGCTAACATGACATCTCCATAGCAGTAACCTTACCTTTTCACTTGCACCCGGATGGTCGTTTGTTCAAACGGAAGACTGGAGGAAAGATTTTGGTGGGTGCAGGATGGGCAGAGGACTCTGGCGGTGGTGATGAAGGTTTGTCCGTTTTACAACTCATTTTGTTTCATTCTCTTCTTCCGTTTGCCCTCTAACACGACTTCTACCCACTGCGTTTGTTTTATCCCAACCTTTGCACACATCTTTTTTGGCTTTCGTCCGTGACCTCTCCCTCGCTATCGTTTCTAACTTCGTCTCGTCCACAGATGGATGGGTGTACACCAATGACCTATGGCTTGACGCCCTACCGTCGCCCTATCTCACAATCAATGGGTCACTAGTTCAAGTTTGTGTGACTAGAAGACGGAGATGGGTGAGGCGGATTTGGTTTAACACTGCCAGAGCTGCAATGGAGAGCCGGAGGAAGAGAAGTGGGACTGAAGAATGAATGACTGTTTCAACTTTGAAGGACTTTTGGGTAACTTATACTCCTTTTGCGCATTACTGTATTTTATTGCCTGTCTTCCTAAGCTATTTTGTAGTCTGCATCGCATCAGGTGGAATCAGTTCGGACAGCGGATCCTACAGGAATGATTGTTAGTACCTGCCGAAGTGAAAGCGGGAACTTAGAAATCCATGTCATGGTCTGCCGCTTCCACCACAAAAAACGAGTTCTGTTCATTGCACAACATACATTAAATAATCCCAAGGAAAGACAGCATATTATCTATCGTAACAAGCGTGGTTGTAATCGTACAAGGATGGGTAACACCGATAATCCTAAAAAGAGAAAATAGCAACGAGAAAAACACTTCGATGAAAGCAACTTGAAAGCATGATGATCCTTTTGTCCTAAATTAGATGTTGACGTCGACGTCAGAAAGCAAGGGTATGGCAGGGTATCACAATATAATCGCTCCAGCATGGATTTAAGCTGCGGCCGAAAGGTGCTGGATGGCAATGTGTTCTTGATCATGAGAGTCGAAAGCCCTCCGGCCTCCGAGTACGATCGCGTATATGATCGACAAGAGGATGGTTAGAATGAGGGTGACCACTAAGGGAAGGATATTATAAACGAGTGGCACCGGCACCGTAGGTGCGGCGGTTTGAGGCTGGCCGGCAAAGGTAGAATAAACCAAAATACTTCCAATGAGGTGGACGATGGACCTGTGACCGATATGACATGTCAGCAACAGCCCACAAGACACTTGAGTGGAAGTACCATATCACAAGCGACGTTGGGAGCGTGATGAGTGTCCAGAACAACAGCAATTTGGAGTGATCATTGTTTCGCTGAGTCTGCCAGCGGAACGTGAACAACGACTCCAACAACGATTGAAGTGATACAAACTTTCAACAACCATGAACTGCGATAGCCCTTCCATATACTCCATAAAGTTTTCCTATGGAAATAATTGATACATCCGCAGATAACACTCGCGAACGCAAACAACAATCCCAACAAGGCTGCAGTCCGTGTCACCCCGTAAGTGGCGATATCGCCAATCTGCAAGAGTGTCACTCCCAAGCTGCATATCCAAAGGTCGACCAAGTCAGAGAGATCAGGGACTAAAGTAAAAACGGAGAACCTACCCAATAAAAGCCATTGAAGTACCATTCGTGACTATCCACGTCGTTGCGAACTGGTCATCGAAGTCATTCCAATCCATCGACGCGTTATCCGCAACGTTATCAGTATCAGCGTTGTTGGCACCACTGTCCCTCGCGATGGGCATTCGAGCCGCCGACCGTTGCCGAGATTGACGGCCTCGACATAACATGTACCATTTACCATGCCGGGACCTACTATCCAGACTCGTGGATGTTCTGGACCCGTTCCATTGAAGGTAATGATATGGTAGACCAAACGTCAACGCGCAGACGAGGACACGGAGCATGAACCATCCGGCGGTCGTGACAGGGCTGCTGGGCGCAGGAGCGGCAATGGTGATAAGGTTCGACGACCCAATAGCAGACGGCTCTCCAATTGAGGGTTGCGCGCTGGATGTCGGGTCAGACCTGTCATGCGTCCCTACAGTTACCATTGAGGATTCTAAGGACATGAGCATCTCAAGACGAGCGGTATGACACTAAGTACCTTGCGGTGTAGTCATTTGCAAGCTTCAACCGCCAAATTGATGTCGATGAGAAAGAAGACGAAGGAGGGCGGCAGAGGTTCTTATAACCCAGATAAGCCAGGTACTAGGTAGCCGATCATGCCGTTATCAGAAACTTTGGTATGAATCATAACACAGCCACCATGTGCCTCTGTACAGCTTTATCGGAGCTCCGGAGCCTATCACCAGGGCACGACATAGCGCCGGCGATCGATCATGCATCATGCGGTCCTCCAACCGCAATGCGAGCAAGAATGCGAGCGCCGCGTCATTTGTTCCTTCATATCATTGCCCAAGAAATGACCTGCTTCTCAGCATAAATATATGGATGAATGCGCTATTGCCTTGACTGAACTAGTGCCCATCGATCATCCGCGAGAATTGGTCCAGGCCTGTAGCACAGGCCTTGATAAATCATTGCAATCGCCAACGTCAACAAGGAATCTAGAAACGATCCAAGCCACTGGCGTCACCTCGTGAGTCACAACCAGGTTACAATGGATCATGGGGACGGAGATTCTGCATATGTGCGCAGTCAGACGCTTTCTCCGGCGCACATGCATGTGCGTATGGGGTGATTGGGTGATCTTGCATCATGCGTCGAATCTCGATCATAATGGACCGTACATATACCATACATGACCAGTGAGTATTGTCATTTGGCTTATATTTAGTTCCATCGCACGACATGAGAAGATGGGAAGGGGAGCCTGTGAGATGTGATTCTGCTCTTCATTTTGGGGATGCCGGGTACTTCCAGTGGAAGTCTTCCAGGTACGTCTAAATCCATACCAAGATACGGCCGGCTGTCGACTTGCCAAGTCTTACAGTGTTCTGCCAAGGTCAGCCCACCGAATTTGTGTAACCAGAAGACGGAGACTCGGATTTGTGAGGCGGATCCAGGTTAACAGCGGCAGAGCTGTGGTAGTCCGATGGAGGGAGACGGGGATGATTGACACGCAAAGGGTGGTTACTGTGTCTGCTTCCAGCTATGCGTAATGGGCTATATGTGCAACAAGAACTGCAAAGAAAATGGGGGATCCGGAAATCGGTACTTTCGCTCTGCGTCAGGTGGGCTCCGGTTCATACGGATTAGAGCAGCGATTGACAGCTTTCGAATGAGCCTTGGTTCATCCCGAAATTCACTCAGGGTCTATGGCAAAGTGGTTGCTATACCCTCTCGTGTCTTGAGAGGCTCTGAGGATTCAAAAGAGGGTAGGAATCTACTTGCCACACCGGCGGGAGCGTACTTTCCCTCGTCCTACGACTTTGCATACGTCACATCGGATATCATGATTGTCCATACCACCTTGGATATTTTTGACATAGCATCAACACACCTGGTATTGGGGACCGTATCGAGGGTGTCAAATAGATCCAAGCTCTTAGGGGCTTCTCGAAGCTATGAATAAGGATGATGATGTTTACTGTACATAGGTACAGTACAAAGATAAGTAATTCACGATAACGTCAGAGAAGTAATTATCGCTCGTAGTACACTGCGCCTATATATGTCAAACGAGATGGAACATGTAAATTTAGTTAAAGTGAGATTACACAGTATCGGTACAACAAGAGACTGGTGAAACTCTGAGAAAGCGAGATTTGAATGACAGCAATTTGAAAGCGTGATTTTAGCGATACAAAGAAGAAACAAGAGAGTTTGGGTCACCCAGATTGAATTTCGAGCCAGATTCAGAAGACAAATTTCCGTCTTGGCTTCATTTTCAATCGCGCATTCTCGAGTGATGGAAGACGGAAGGAGAAGGGGCTGAACGTTACCGGCCGACGGCAGAACTTCAGACGGTGTTGTGTGTCGTTGTGTGTCGCTTCGAAATGAAAGGCGTGAGTGAGCTCGTCATCTCTCAGCCTGTTCCTGCCCACATGTTATCATAACCTTCTTCATGACGAAGTCTTGACTTGCTCTACATCTCCCTCCGACGTAACACCACTTTGAAGTTGTCACGAGCAGTCCACACACCCTATTCCGCCGACCCTCAAGATTTTCCTCCAGCTGGGTCATGTCTCCCAACCGGACCAATTTTGCGCCGGCCAAATCCCCACTAAGAGGCATCTTGACTGGACCTCGTATTGTCGTCTTACTCGCCTCTCTCTTGGTATCGCTCAGCTCGGGAACAAATTATGTGCGTATCGCATTGCGGGGTCGTTGATAAGGTTTTTGATACGAGCATGTGCACGGGGATTTAGGTCTATTCTGGTGAGTAAAGAGGCTCTTTGTTTTGTGAGCTGGCAGATCTTGGTGATCTATTGCAATAATCCCGCATTTTCCTACATTACTGATGCATATATGCATATATGCCCTTACCCCTTTCATCTTCGTGAGACGCTAACCTCTTATCATAGCCTATGCTCCCCAATTGGGGGCTCGACTTCATATCAACCATACACAACTGAACATCATCGGCCTGGCAGGGAATGGTATGTGCCATTTACCCCATCATATGCGCGCATGCAACTAAAACTCCCTTTGTCTAGTGGGAGTCTATGGCACCGCCCCCATTTGGGGGAGAATTGTAGACCGTCGAGGTCCCAGAATTCCTCTAACCTGCGCTTTCGTACTGTTGTTAACAGGTTACTACGGGATCCATTACTTCTATGACCAGGGTGTACCAGAGTCAGCAACAACTATCTCGAGTTGGACTTTTGCTACCTTGGTAGTTTGTGGTTTTCTTACGGGGGCTGGAGGGAATGCGGGTTTGGCAGGAGCTGTGAACTCGACAGCAAAATCTTTTCCAGATAAAGCGGTATGGCCTCCTTCTTTGCTCATGCTACCGTTCACCTTATCATATATCCAGCGGGCAACTGCAACTGGACTTGTTATCGGAGGATTTGGCCTCTCAGCATTCTTTTTTTCTTCCATGGCAAGGTTTGCCTATCCGGGTGACACTTCATCCTTTCTCCTTATCCTGGCCTTGGGAACTTCGTGTCCCATGATCCTGGGTTTCTTCCTCGTCAAGGCAGTTCCCCTCCCCGGTGAGGAACACGGAGCCACCCCACGACAACCACCAAATGCTAGGCTACCCCATGATCCTCGTTTAGATAGCCATACGAGGCTATTGGATCACGTTGACGGTAGAGGTCAGAACAACGACGACGACGAGTCCGATGTTGAGGATATGGCAGTGGAATACGCTCATGCCAACGATGTTGACGGGTCGGCCGTTGAGCTGAGCTTATCAAGAGGTACTTCACCCAGGCCTGACACTCGGCAACACCATCGACACACGTATCCTCGGATCGACCAACTAAACCCTCTTAATGGGGACCATGGGAATGACCATCCTCATGCCCATGCCCGTAATGATGGACTGCCGAATATATACGGGATGAAGCTAGCCCGTAGTCCGGACTTCTGGTTGCTCTTTATCACTTTGTCGATCGGTAATTCATTCTCTCTATGTCGTTGGTCTTCACGCTGATAATGTATTTATGTAGTCAGTGGAATTGGCCTTATGTGTGCGTCAATTCTGAAGGAACATTGATAAGAGTGACAGTGCTCATCGCTTGCTCCCCTCCCATAGACATCAATAATGTTGGCTCTATGTCGCAAGCTCTTTTCGCGCATAATAATCCTAACTACGACGAAAAGCAAGCTGGGAAGTGGCAAGCGGAGCAAGTGTCTCATTTAAGCTTGATGAACTTTGGTGGAAGGATCTTCATTGGTTCGTAACTTCTTTTGCGATGGATCTTCTTGCCCATTCTCACGGGTTTGCACCATATAGGTGTAGTTTCTGACTTTGCGAAAGCCCAGTTGGGGTGGCCAAGATCGTATTGCCTCTTCTTGGTTGCTTTATTCTGCTTTACATCTCAAGTGGCGGCATCGTATATCGATAATGTGGAGCACCTATGGATAGCCAGTTCGATACTTGGCCTCGCGCATGGCTGTGCATTCTCCCTTTTCCCGACCGTGTGCATTGAGTGGTTTGGTCTTCGTAAGTGTTGATCATTCTCGTAGCATTGCTCGTGCTCATGTGTTGACGTGTTATCTTCCCCCAGTCCACTTCTCTGAAAATTGGGGATACCTTTCAAGCTCTCCCGTTTTCGCCGGGAACTTTTTCTCGATGATCTTTGGGAAGAACCTGGATGAACATGCAGGGCTTCCCGGTAAACCGGACGCACAGCCTCCGTCTTTGTTCTCCCGGCACGTTGGTGCTGCAAGTACGAGTGCATTTGCCAGCAAGATGAAACGCTGGTTGCCATTCGACACTATCGAGAATATGGTGAGGAGGGATGCTCGACACCTATGTTTGCAGGGCAGGCAGTGCTATGTTGATACATTGCACCTCACAATTACTGCAAGTATTGTTGCAATGGGCCTGAGTATCTACGCTGCGTGGAGGGACCGCCAAAAGCTGATGGCTTCACAGCTGAAGATGGCAACAGAAGGTGGAGAGGTAGTTTGGGAGAATGGGGAAGAATAAACCGGACCTCGTACAGAGTAGAATAGAGTGTTATTTTTGTGGGAACTCTGATATTGCTTTCTATCGCTTTCTGCCCCTTACACCTTGCGTATCAACTGTCTGAATTTAACTCGAGGTGCATCTAACTTGACGAACGGAAAATATTTGGCACAAAGTGGTGCTTGATCAGGTGCTGATGGTGGGGATGGTTGATGTTGAGAGAGATGCTTGTAAGGCAAGCGGAAGCCGGACCCCGGAAAACGTGAAAGTCTCGCCACTTTCCAATTGGCTTCTAATTGGCACCGCCCACCATCATCGTCCTCGATATCGACGTGTTCGGCGACGATTGCGACGTCTTGCACGCAGGAAGATTCCGGGGTGCACCCTGTAATTTTAGGACCCTGGCGCTGGCCTCATTTTACGACTTCAGCTCGGGCCACAATTCCTCGCTTACCTCCCCACCGCCAACGTTGCGCAGATTAACAGGCGGACAGTCGACTTTGGAGACTGTATTTCAGGACCTGGTTTATAATTGAACCGCTATCTCTCCCACATTCTTGCCACAGACCCCGTGGCGCACTCCTTGTCCGCAGCGACCATGAACGAATCCAACATCGAATCAACACCTCCCCCCGCAGTCAAGAACTTACGGTCAAAGTTCGAACAGTTAGCATCGGACAATAACGCCATTAAGCTACCCGTATCCTCAAGTAGTTCAAGCACGACCCGTCGGCCACCGAGTAGAGACGGTAGTGGTTTATTAGCCGCACCTGAACGTATCCCTCGACCACGAGTTCCCTCAAATACGTACAATCCCTCACCTTCCACCACCAATGATAGAAATATCACCTCCAGCTTGACAAGTACAACTATCTCATCGCAAGACACAGGGAATAGCTTTGGTGGCGGACATTCACGCGCAGCGTCATTTTCGTCGGATTTGGGATCTGGCTCGAGACCACTCTTGTTGTCTGTGGCACAACCAGGGACTGCGAAGAGGGTACCGCCGCCACCGCCACCACGGCCTAGTACCGCCAATGGGAATGGGAATGGCATCAAGGTCAACCAGAGTCCGGGTCGGTCTCCCGCTGCTTCGCCAATGTTGAACCCGGTTCCGGTTCCCTCGTCATCTCCTCGCTCCGGGTCAGGTGGTAGAGTTAACGGTGTTCTCGTGACGAGCCCACCGAGTGCGTTGTTATCTCAGGGAGGGATCGATGTTGATGAACCACTTGTTTTAACTTCTTCGCTTGAAGTTGGATATGGAACAAGGAGGCATAAATTGTGAGTGTTTTGGTGGCGTGTATGCGTTGAGGAAGTTGACAATCCCACAGATCGAATTCATCTGCCTCGAATGGACCTGCGTCCAGTCCGTATCTGAGCCCATTGGGCTTGCCGAGACAACTCACTGGTGAAGATGTTGACGAACCTCAAATTTTGGGACCGAGTGTATCTTCGTTGAGAGATAGATTGTAAGTATAGTTTTTCGCACTTCGCCAGAGTCCTCACGAATATTCATTTTGTTAAGTAACACAACAATTTCTGCGCCTTCGCCTCCTAAAGCCCCCTCACCACGTCGATCTAGTCCCCATTCTGGGGAGAGTTCTTCGCATGGTTCACCCACCCCTTCCCTGCAAAAGCCTGCAATTCCCCCACGTCCCAACAGAGCAACAGAACCTCCACCTCCCTCTGTGTCGCCTATCCAACCACAGAGCTCGGGCGAAATGTCTCAACCTATATCCTCATCCGCAACTAGTTCAAGGACTAGCCTCAATAGCCCATTCACAGACAATTACGACGCTGAATCGTCCTCTTCTATTTCCCTACCCCCTGCACTTCCTGCACGCAAAGGCCGACTTCACGCGCAACAGACTAGTGAATCGTCTTTGAGAAGTTCCAGCGATACTTCCAGTATTACGTCTAACCATAATGAGGGTTTCGAAACCAAGACCCTGCGTCTCGGTGTGGTCCCTCCTCCGCCTCCACGACCCCCACAAAGACAGCAAGCAGCTGTAGCACCTGGAGACGGATCTTTGAGTCCCATCGCTCCACCCCCTTTGCCATTGCGTCGGATTACTATCAACACAGCATCACCGTTTGACGAGACTTCCACTTCACAAGGTCCTCCTAAACTCCCCGCTCGTCCAACCCTTACTCCTGTGTCCGCTATGCCAAACGCATCCCTTCGTTCTCCCATATCCACCCATGTCAGAAGCGTCTCTTCAGGCCGTTTACCTCCGCCTCCTACTCGAACCATCGGTCTTGGTAACAAACTTCCACCGGCACGTCGCCCTCCAACTCCTTCGTCTGACGAAGAATCGGGAGCTGAAGAAGAGGATACCAAGCTGACGGCCGCATATACTCTCCCTGATAGTAGTCGAGCATTCCGTCGGCCTCCTACTCTTTCGTTCCGAGAAACCTATCCCGATCCACGAATCGCTGTAACAGCGTACTCTGGGCAGGCAGTTATCACCGGTAACCACTTGTTGGTTTCATCGAACCATCATCTGAAGGTCTATGACCTATCGATATCAGATGGACCCGTGAGGTCTCTGGATGGGAAGGATGTGGGTTTGAAGGAACTCAAAGTGACGAGTATGGAGGTGAGACCTATCAGTCAAAAGGTGTTAAGGGGGTGTTTGGTTTGGGTTGGGACGAAGGATGGCCATCTACTGGAAGTCGATGTCAGGACTGGACAAGTCACCGGGACGAAATTCTCGGCGCATTTGCATGCCGTGATGTTTATCTTCAGACACGGGAGGTCTATGGTTAGCATTGACGAGTCGGGCAAGACGTTAATTTTCAGCCCAGACGACAACCGCGAGGATATATCCTTAGGAATGACGCACCCGAAGATTATCAGGTTGTCGGAGAAGTTGGATTGGGCGAAGATGGTCGGTGGCAAGCTGTGGACTGCGTCGAGAGCGGAACAACAGGGAGCTGGGCATGCGAAGATTCCAGTGATCAAGGTTTATGATGTTGTGAATTCTCAAGGCATTCCCAAGCTAGTTTTCCCGTTGGAACACGTTGGACCTGTAACATGTGCGGCGGTCGTTCCTTCAGACCCAACGCACATCTACGTTGGTCACGAAGAGGGCTTCGTATCGGTTTGGGAAGCTGAGAGTGCTGAGGATGGGTTCCCTGTTTGCGTGGAGGTGATGAAGATCTCGACGTCGGACGTATTGTGTTTGGAGGGCGTGAATAACAGGCTGTGGGCGGGAAGTAGGAATGGCATCATCTCTGCGTATGATGTGGTCCCCAGACCTTGGGTGGTGACAAATGCATGGGTTGCCCATCCTGGGTTACCTGTTTTGCGGATGATCGCGGATCCTTGGGGGATCGAGAAGACCGGGAGGCTGTGTGTTGTGAGTGTAGGAAGAGATGAACAACTGAAACTGTGGGATGGACTACTTGGTGCTGACTGGATCGGTGAGTCTATTGTGCCATTTGTAAACTGTTGGACGAGGTCTGACCGTGATGATGGCTCCTTAGATGCAGAGCTGTCGAAACAGGAGAATTCGTTCACAACAACACGAGATCTGACAGTCCTTGTCGTTTCGTGGAATGTGGACGCAGCGAAACCAGATGCATTGACAGGGGATCCTGCCAACGTCAACTTCCTCAGTGACGTCCTGCGGAGTGTCGACTCTCCACCTGACATCATATCCTTTGGTTTCCAGGAGGTCATGGACTTGGAAAACCGGAAGATGGCGGCGAAGAATGTGCTTTTGGCGTCATCGAAGAAGAAAGGAGAGGATAATGCCTTGTCGGACAAAGTGACAAGCGCATACAAGAAGTGGCACGATCGGCTTGTGTCTGCTGTTCGACAGAACATGCCGCAGGATGTATCATACACTGTGATGCATACGGAGAGCCTGGTGGGGCTTTTCAGCTGTGTATTCGTGAAGAACTCCGCGAAGCACGCGATGAAGGACGGAGCTATCACAACAATCAAGAGGGGAATGGGTGGGAGGTACGGGAACAAAGGAGGGATTATCGTTCGCTTGGTAATTGACGATACTTCTGTCTGCTTGATCAACTGTCATTTGGCGGCCGGACAAGGAGCCGTTCGACAACGCAATTTCGATATTGCTGGCATGTTGGAAGAAAAGGCGGTTTTCCCCGTTGGCGACCAGCCTTTTGCCTATGTTGGTGGTGGTGATGGGACGATGGTGATGGATCATGAGATTGTTTTCGTACGTGCTGAAGCTTCTCTCAAGATGAGATTTTTATTCTTACGAAACTTCTTTCATAGGTCAACGGCGACTTGAACTATCGCATTGACCATCGTCGTGATGCTATTATTGCGGCCATACAGTCTGATGACTGTGAAACCTTACATGCACACGATCAGCTCTTACGGGAGATCAAGTACAACCGGGCTTGTCGACTTCGAGACTTTTCGGAGGGACCTCTGAATTTCATGCCCACCTACAAGTATGACCGTCGTTCCAATGAATACGACAGCTCAGAAAAGAGACGATCACCTGCGTGGTGTGATCGTGTCTTGTGGCGGTCTAGGGTGCCCAGCCGCGTTCAACAGCTGCATTACAGGAGATATGAAGCGAATGTATCCGATCATCGACCAATATCGGCTGCATTCAAGATGACGGTGAAGAGTATGAGGTATAACGTCCGGGAGAGGATCAAAGCTGACGTGCAGAGGACTTGGGTAGATGAACAGAGGAGGCTGTTACATGCAGCCAAGGTATTTTATATTCAGCAGAACGCGATTTGAGACAGTTCTCTGTCGGACTTGCTATTTATTTTTTCTTTTTCTCAAGGACGGCATGTATGACGGTCTTTTGCTACGTACGTATAGTACGTGACTATGTCTTTTTTTAATGGGTTCTTTGGGAACTGGACGGGTGTATTCTTCTATAATACTGTAGCCACAGATAATATCAATCAGATATAATTCTGTTTTGGACTTGGTGTCGCAGGTGTGATTCCATGTGACACTGGCAATTTGACTTGTATCGTATCTTGTTCCCGAGCAGTCACCAACACCCAAAAGGTGACATTCTGAGTAAGTTTCCTGACCATTGCTTGCAAGCTTCATGTCTCTTGAGGGCAGCTGACTGTGAACCAGGGGATGGTATTAGTGTTTCCGAGCTGCGCCCCTCGATTTCGCCAATTGCCAGGACAAACCTCGGCGAGGGTCGATGCTTAGCTGCGCCTTTACTCCCGAAACGATCATCACCACACCAGCTAAAGCAATCAACACCGAATGTATGGTCTTGTGTCGGTCACTCTCAACGTCAATGCTAGCTCCAATATCGACCTGTATAACGGGCACAAAACTCATGACTGGGGGTATTACTGGCGCCCTGCTTGGGACTTGCCCCTTCTCTGGACCATTGCACAAGAGTCATTTCTTGGCCTATGAACTAGAAAGCATCCGCTTTCCCCATACCGTGTTCAACGGAGGCCCCAATCGATGTGATTTACCGCTGCTAACAATCATGCATCATGTCCTACTGCGCCGGCAGAAAGATGCGTTCCAGGTTCATGTGATCACTTGGAGTTGAACGCCATTCTTTGGGCTGTGGTTCTTCCTTCGCCGAAAGCTCAATTCAGAAACGGTATCCAGCCCATCAAAACAAGAAGTCCTGTTCCAAACGGTTTCGGGTTCTGGCGTTCAGATGGCCGTCTCGCAAATACCTAACCAGGCTAGTACAACGCTACTTTACCTCGCGGTCGACGCTTCCCTGGTACTCTGGTGGTCGGAAACCTCGTTCAATCGGCACCCTCGGGGCTCTATTCTAAACTGCGTTTCAGGATCTCATTTCCACTTTCTAGTGTTCCATCCTCGTCGTGTTCGTCTATGAGCCGGTTTTCTTTCTCTGGTATACTTCGCAATCTTCGTTGACAGTCTCACAAACATCTGAGCTCGTATTTGGGGAGAAGGAAATCGATAGTCATTGTTTCGTGTGCCCTGCGAATGCACACGACATGGTCATCGTACAAGATTATGATGAAATGCTCCTGACTTGCAATGAGGCCAAGGGAAACGTGGGGACCCATCGATATCGGGAATCGAGGAACACTCAAGTCCTTGATGTTTTTGATCCACACAGCTCGCTAACTCGAACACGATGATTTCATTCTACATCGCTAAACCACCGGTACCGCTGCTGCGACTTGACGAGCAATGATATAAGCCCTTCTTGGGGCTTGGTCCCTCTCCTTTTCGATAGAACCAATCAACTGAAGAACTAATGGTACCTTCGCAAGAACTTTCCAGTCGTCTCGTGCTCCTCTTGACTTTCTTCCTTTCTCTTGTGGGCGATGCGTTTGCCACAGCCAGCTTGACCCAACGATCGTCCTCGCCCTCGTCCTGCGGAACGAATGGGCAATCTTTTCCTTGTGAAATTGCCCCTGCTTTTGTGTAAGGATGTTCTACAGCACCCCTATCGACCTTATCTGACGATCTGCTTCGCAGGTATCCTGTCCACGACCAGACGCGTTCGTCTCGATGTGAACCCTGTATGCAACTTCATCAAACCATCTCCTGACAACGACCTTACTTACACGATATATTTTAGGGGAGAACGCCGTCTCCGCCCCCGAGTGCTCCCTTGTCGAGAAAGAACAAATCCATCCTGGCGTAGCGACGTTTATCTCTGGACAAAGTTGGGTTCGTAGAACGAGGCTTTCAGATAATTCGACTCTTCGTAAGGCTTTATCTCATTTCCATCAGTCTAGATGGTCTGGCTGATCTTTTTGCTTCAGGTACCGTTCGATCCGCCAGTACCACCGGCCAATGGGATGTCGAAATCCTCGGTGATCTCGTCAAGACATACCTCGAAGAAGGCCGGACACGCGTTCAAACAACAATGTCCTCCCTAACTCAAAGTACCCAACAGTGGTTAACTGCCAGTGAGCTTCGTGCTTCCGAACTCAAAGTCGTTTCCGAACAAGCGATTGTTTGGTGGGAGAAATCGGAATACTCCTCCCCCATTTTCTGGGAATCGGTAGGTCGATTCCTACTCTCCTCTGCATATGCCGAGTTGTGCATGATATCCCGGGTGTTCCAGCTGTACTCAAAATCCCGCGATGCTATGTCTGAGCGCGTTCAGAAGGTGCGTATATAGTGGTGATGGGTGTTATCGATGTCAATCTGATCACTCCGGAACTCGTAGGTACTGCACCATAGCCATGGTCTCCTATCAAATTTCAGCCCATCAGTACATGGAATTTCGAATTATGGCCAAAGCTCCGCTGCAGCTACTCCAGCTGGCATCTGTACCTACTACTCAGCCCTCACCCTGCCTCTGGACGAAACCTGTTCCATCGCCAACTCTTGACGCTGAGCGCGTCGAAGTACGGAAGGCCGTGAACAGGCTGTATATAATTTTCTATATATTCTATGTACATACCCACTTCGGTAGCACTGTGGTAGCACAGAACGGAGGAGCTCCAGATAATATTTTGCATTTCATATATATACTTGGTCTGCATTTCATCTTCCAGTAGATGATATCGGTGGCTCAGGACACAAGCCCAATTGTATCTGCATACCTGCGTACCCCAGATAACTAGCCGACGATCCGGAGAATCTACAGTAATTCAGGTCAGATGTTGTCTCCTGGTACAACTATTCCGCACAACGTGGCAGCAAGTGCAGTAATGGGCGTAAACGTGGTTATCCAAGCGCTAATTTTTCTCCCTCTCATATCGAGCTCGAGCTGTTTCCAGTACTGTAACTGCCACCGTTCTGACACTGGCATATCGACAGCATTTTCGGCATCTTATTCGGGTCCATGGTCAGCCTTCCCGATCCTTTACATGGCTAAGCCGTTAGATTAGATCTCAGGATCTCGATATCGACAAGTGACAGCTATTTGGCCTGATAATCAGACTCAGAGTTGGGCGGTGTATTATCACATACAGCCCGAGAGCGCTTATATAGTACCTAGAGAATTGCTCAAGCCGACGGGTGGGTTGCTGTTCATATCAAATTGAGCCTGGTGTAGCTGTTCTTAGATCGTAATTGGTTGATCGATTTCAGTGGCGCCTTGGAGCTGAGCTTCGTTTACAGCATAGCATGTCCATCGTTATGCACGGAGCAGACACATTCGGACAAAATTTTCCAAGAAAATCAAGACGTATGGAAGAGGGGGAAAATACATAGAAGAAAAGGACGGCGTTGTGAATACAGAACGGAAGCGAATGATCAAGATGAAAGAAAATTGAAAGAGAAGGCGCAGATGTCGGAGTCAACCAGAACCAATCACGTTTCGACTGGATCGAGGCTAGATGCATTCTCGGGCTGCATGAGGCTTTGGTGGAGCTCATGGTCGCCACCTTCCTCGAATTGAGCAGGGGATGCCCTCACCGAGTAGTACACGCCCAGTGTACAAGCCAAACTGCCTAGACCTGCTACTAAAACGACGTAGCTACGTTGATTTTCTGGAATTGGACCTGCCTCGGTGAAGAGGTATGTAAAAATCACGTAAGAGAACTGAATAACAGCCCTGTAGGTGTATTAGGTATCAGCGTAAGCGTGCATGAAAGATGGTAGACATACCATGTCAGATGTAGAAACGGGAGCGTGATTAACACCCATAGGTTCCAAAACATGATTTTGGGATGACGCGCACGCTGAAAACATGAGTAGGTTAGCAATGACGTTGTGTGGCGCACGGAATCAACGTGCCTCAAGTGCTGTTTCATATATTTTCTGCACAGAGGGCAGGAGAAAGACTGTATTGGCACACCCACTCATAAAACTGAAAAGAGCGGAGAGCAGAGACATCAACGTTGCCGTCCGCGTCGCCTGCTGCGAGGAAACATCGTGGATGCGCAGCAAATTGGCGTTTGCACTGTAGGGGTGTTTTAGCCACTCTGCAGACGTGCTATAGCCCTCTCCCGACTCACAAAAGTAGGCAAACAGCTACAATGTTCCCAACGTACCACTCCGACTTGAGTTTTGTTTGCAGTCTTCCCCAGTGAATCGGCACCGTGGCAAGAGGAACATCACGGCCACGTTTCAGGACACCTTGTGCTTTGAAACGGTGGAAGAACAGCGGAGGAATCAGGACCGGGATGGTATTGAGCAAAGGTATGCTAGAACTAAGAAAGGAGGTCATCTTGACAGAAGTTAGGCGCCGAGTGCCGGCAGAGCGTCGGGGAATGAGATTGTTTGGCGTTCAACCAGTGTCTTGCTGTTCGTTTAAAGTCCGAAGCTTGATCCACGTGGCGGGACCAATACAATTCGGCATACTTATTGACACCGCTGTCATTCTTACAGGAGTATTACTGTACAGCACAGCGCCTCAGGCTCCATTGCCATATATAAGCCCTTCACCTCCGCCTAAGCTGCCATCCAATGGTTATACCCAACTTTTCCTTCTCAACCCCATCATTGGGACTGTTCGGTCTCAACATCCTGCCTCTAGTTATTCCCTTTCTATATTCCAATAGGTTTCATGCCAGGTCAACAATACAGCGCAGCGACGGCGGCGAATCGGACAAAGGCCTAGCACGGGCGCCAACGCAATGGAAGGACGTCCGGACTAAATTGCAGAGAGAATGGGTGGCAAGCAATATCGGGTCCGGGTTTTTCCTTTTGTAAGTACCAGAAGTGAAGTCCTCCGTCATGGCCGCGATACTATGAGAATTTCTTGTAGTGGGTCTGCTAATATCTTGCGCATTGACGGCATCTCATCATGGGAGGTGACCCGGACAGCAACATTGCTGTCGTTGCTATTTGCTCTAGCTGGCATGCTGTGTGGATCAGCGAACATCGTATTGTTGCCATCTCTCCAAGGAACTTATGAAACATCTTTTACGGTATGTGCCATCAGGATACTGCATCTACTGGTCTTCATGCGCCTTTAGGACGTCCGATTCCCCAGGCGGAAGTACTGGCACCTATGGGTGTTGATTACGCTACCTTTCTTGCACTTATCGTGGTATGTCCCACAACTTGGGCAATAGAACTAGGTTTAAACATTTTCCAGGGCTGCCATCCAATTCTGCTCTGTGATATACAGATATTCCATTCCTCACGCAGAAGACCCAGAGCACAAGCGGAGTCTTACTGTGATACTCATCGGGCTCCCGATGTTGGTATGCTCCCTTCTGGCCTACCATTTCGCCGAAGCATCTCCCTTTTATCTTCATGACTTTGAAGATCGCGAGCCTACGCGCTCGGACGATGCTATCAAAGTTAATCCCGCTTGAATTTCCCGTCTTCTATTGTCTATCCCCCACTTCTTCGTTGTTTTTGCCTCGTATCCCTATGTTTTTAGTAGATTGTACCCTTTGTATCCCTTATGGCTTGATGTAATCTTGAAAGATATGTCCGATAACCGGTGGCAGAGTCCACCCTGCCGTACGGGTGAGCCAACCTCTCCAATCCTATCGCACCTCGTTGTCATGCCGCAAGTTCACAATGATGTGTAGTCATTTCTCCAGTGACCGAAAACGCAGGTCCTCCTGATAATGTCACCGTGCAATGCAGGGTTGACATACAGTATGTGCTCTCATGATCATGCTTAGTTACAGCCCCTCAAGAGAAACCCATCCTCGTGTAGCCGGTATCAATTGCGATTATATGTTACAGCAGAATAATTTTCTGCATGCAGCCGTCGCCCAATCTCGATCATACACAACGTTGATGCCGACATTTTGACACCTTCGGGTGCTGGAGGGAGGGACTGATGGATGCGAATGTGCATATTCGACCAAATCGCCTCGGCTGCATTAGCAAAGGGCCCACTATGCATTTTATCCAACCAAGAACAACTTTTAGCATGTCGCATGCACGGGCATCTACACTTTTTCCTATCATGGCGGATTTGATCAAGGTGGTGTTCAAGTGGACTCCCACGGTTTCCCACCCCTGTGCGGCGAAGTTCTCATATGCCCAATCCCCGAAGTGCTGCCTGCAACGTAAGTTATCTAGGACAGAAAGCAGGCGCTAATCGCCTCTTTTGTCTGCCATGTGAACGTAGGTTGACAAAGAGGTTTCTGGAGTCGAGCAAGTAAATCGGTGCTCCTGACCGTCCTCATGACCGAGATTGGCCTATTGGATTCATTCCAATTTCCAACGAGACGTGAATGTGCTCGTAATGCGCGACCAATCGCAACAAAGAAGGGCTTCGATTGCGTACTTTTGAAAGGGGTTTGACAGTTGGAAGCCCCGGAAAGCTGCACTCCACTCTATTGTTGGAATGCATATATGGCAGATAAGCGCTCAGCGCCAATTTTGCTCGTCATGTGGACATCTGCTTCCCCAGCAATAAATTCACATTATAAACCCTCCGTTTACTTACAACTCACCTAGAACTCCCCCTCTCCCAATGTCTTCTCACCCCTACATCGAACGGTTGATCTTACAAAACCACCGGTGGGCCAACGGGGTCCTAATATATGATCCCAATTTCTTCAAAGAGTCAGGTGCCAAGTCCCAAGCCCCTCATGTCAGCTTCTTCTCGTCCACCTCGCCTTCCTTGACCTCATCTTATCTACGTTTCAGACCCTCTGGATCGGTTGCGCAGACTCACGCGTCCCCCCATCAGTGATTACCGCATCCCCTCCGGGCGATATATTCGTTAATCGAAACATCGCAAAGTACGTGCTAGATGGTCTATTGATTCCGCAACCTTCAAACTGACGGTATGTGAAGTCAATTACACCCAGACGATGACGGCGTACTCGCCGTCTTGCAATACGCTATCGACAGCTTGGGCGTAGAGCACGGTGCATTTTCTCTTCCTTCTCCATGATGGCCTCATCCCAACCTTTGTTCTCCACCGTGTCACCTTTACTGGTGACGCTTTCAGTTGTTATCGTCGGTCATAGCCTGTGTGGAGGAGCTGCAGCCTGCTTGGCTGCCGTGCGGGATGGTAACGTCCCGTTACCCCCCACGAATCCTCTGAACCGCTGGCTTGCACCTTTGGCCCTACGGGTAGCTACTCTGGGCATCTCATCGGCTGAAGAAGCCGAAGCCCTTGCGCTTGTTGTTGACGAGAATGTCAAATGGCAACTTGAGAATTTGTCAAAGACCTCCACCATTGTCAACGCTTGGGCCGACCCCAAAAAAAATGTTTATATCCATGGTTTGGTTTATGACCTGGCTTCCAGAAGGCTCAGGGATCTTGGGATCAGTCGT
>ML208487.1:16416-47092 GCA_004369065.1 Pluteus cervinus
AACATCGTGAGTGGTCAGCGACCCCAACGTATACGGTTTCGTAAAAAGTTTATATGTATACGGTTGGAGTCCTAAATGATACAGAGTGAGCTTCAAGTTTCCTGATCTAAAGTGATGTCGATCAAATACCGATAAACACCGCACTTACTTGGTGCCACTACAACCACAGAGTCCTTCATCCAAAATGTCGACAGGAGATCACAAGGAACTACGAAATACGATAGATGGAGACATTGCTGCTCTATTCGAGCGCATTCGTTGTTTATACGTGTCCCGAAACGCCCTAGCGCCCATCAACTCTCTGCAACCAGAGATCCTTAGTCAAATCTTCCTCCTTGTCCGTGATTTTTCTTCTGATCACGCACCTTCCTCGAGGTCCTATCTGGACTGGTTACCCATTACCCAAGTCTCGCAGCATTGGAGACATGTTGCCATCGAATGCGCCACCCTCTGGACACACCTACCATCCCGTAAGGCAAATATCCTGCGGCTTTTCCTTGCTAGATCCCGGACATGTCCTATCTCTATCATCATGAACATTACCACGAAAAGCCACCCATTCTTCCGCTCTGTTCTCTCTAACAACCTTTATCGTATTCGAAATCTCCACCTAATCGCCCGGCCAGAGAACTGGAACAATCTAGTGTCAATCCCAGGCCCGGGCCTGTGTTCGGCGGCCTTGGAACTAAAAGAACTAGCAATTTCGGGCAGACAGGTAGCCCCCTCCGACGTTGTATCTTGGCCACAGTACTTGCTGGGAGGAAATGACTCACATCTGCGTCGGCTTACCATAAGCAAATTTCCATTCCTAGGCTATCTA
Organism: Pluteus cervinus; assembly: GCA_004369065.1. Lineage (NCBI taxonomy): Eukaryota > Fungi > Basidiomycota > Agaricomycetes > Agaricales > Pluteaceae > Pluteus > Pluteus cervinus. The sequence goes on from ML208487.1 coordinate 17,237, forward strand.
CCTGCATTCAACCGTCTCACCACACTCTGCCTGGACGAGCCAAACCCTCAAATATCCCTTGTTATCTTGTTGCATGCTCTGCGTCAGATGCCGAACCTCAGAGGCTTGACGGTTAAAGAGAGCAACGAGCAGGACCCATCTGAGGACGACGGCGTGGACGAAGCAAACCCCCCTCTACCAGTTGTCATGCCTTACCTCAACGAGGTGACAATACACTCGCCAAACTTTGAAATGCCCCTTTTCATATCCAATTCCCTACGATTTCTTCAATCCCCAGGGCTCACTATCCATTACAAGTTTGATGAATGGGAGCTAACGCCCGATTCCGAGGAATTCTCGCAAATCCTGGGAGTTGTGCAACAACCTTACCAGAATGGCATCACCCCAATTTCCAGGTTGAGGGTTGGTGCAGGTTCATTCGACTTCCAGTTGGTCGCCTGGGATATTGAAGCGAATCTTGTCCTTGATGTCAAGATATCTTGTACGGATGATGACGCAGACCCATACGATGACTTCCCTGGCTGGTTTCACGAATGCCACAGCCTTCCTCTCGCTCATCTCGTATCATTGGAGCTTTACGGAACTGGCAGCCTTCATTTCTTTCAACAACATAACGAATTTCCATATTTGGAACATCTCACAGCTGAAGACGAGGATGCTGAGGGCGGATTGGCCAAATTCCTTCTGCGGAACTTTGATTCCCATGATAGCGCAATGAAGGGAGAAGCCATGGAAGGCGAGGAGAAGGAAGAACTCTCCAAGTTGGTGCGTGTAGACACCTGTGGCGGAGGGACCGGTGATAGCTGGAGTGATATCGCCCTTCCGTCATTGGAAACGATGACATTTCGTCGTTCACAATACAATACTCACAACCACAAACTCTGGCTCCAGGCCCTCACAGCGCGAAAGCGCCATGGATACGGTCTGAAGAAGATTATACTGCAGCGATGTTATGGGATGACAGTCGAGATGGCGGCGGAACTGCGAGCCGTAGTTGAGGTTGAGTGGGACAAATTTGGGATGTAAATGTCTATAGGTGTGTGTCAATTTGTTCTTCTGTATCAATCCGTTCTCACCCGTTGTGAAGATTGTGTAAAGTGGTATTGTATTGCTACCCCCGGTCTTCCTGCCGGTAGGTTGTGTCTGTAAAGTACAGTGACACCCTTGCGCGGAGACGGCACAACTTGAAACCCTAGAATCAGTGTATCAATAGTGAATGTGAATGGTCTTCTTCGATATGCGAATGATAAGCATCACTTGAATGGCGCCCCCACACAGACTCCAGTGATACCGACCAACCTGATGGTGGTCGTTTATGTTGCATTGAAAGCGCTCGGCTAACTTGGAACTGATTAGATTTGATAGTTGTTATCTCTTGATCAATATCTGCATTGATGATCACACGAGGCGCCCACGCTCGCCCATTCCAAAAACAGAGTCATCCTTAGTTCGCAGCCGACGGCAGTATCGGGATTCATCCGTGCTTAGTTCGCACCAGCAAGGGATCACCGAAACCCCAGCTCTTTCAAGGATGTCGACAGGAAACCGTGACGAATTACGGAAGAAAATAGACGAAGAAATTGCTGCTCTTTTTGAGCGCATCCGTAGTCTATCCACTGACCGCAACACGCTCGCTCCTGTCAACTCACTACCGCCAGAAGTCCTCGGTCGAGCTTTCATCCTCGTCCGCGATTCTTCTCTGGAGAATACCCGGGCTGGATCATCCAAGAAGTATCTAAACTGGTTGCAAGTCACCCAAGTTTCGCAGCGTTGGAGAGACGTTGCAATTGGATACCCCGACCTCTGGACGAAGCTGCCTTTGCATAACGAACAGTGTTTGAAGCTCTTTCTTAACCGATCTCGGAACTCTCCTCTCTCCATAGTCATACCTCTCTCCAAGACGAACATTTCGTCCTTCCATTTTATCCTACAATCCTCTTCTCCTGTTCGGAGCCTCTCCCTCGGGACTTCGTCGCAAGATTGGAACCAGACCATCTCACACTTGCGATTCCCAGCTCCGGAATTGAAGGAATTCAGATTAGTGAGCAACTCCACAGGCAACAAGGACATATCTTGGCCGCAAGATTTGTTCGGAGGAAATGCTCCCCAACTCCGTCGGCTCACCGTCAGTGGATTTCCTTTCCGTGGGTATCTTCCTGCATTCCACGGCGTCACTCTCCTCTGCTTAGATGGACCTGTCATTCGCACACCATTACCTATCTTGCTGAATACACTGAGGCAGATGTTCAGCCTAAGGAGCTTGACGGTCAAGGACCATCACGAGCAGGACAAATCAAACGACGATACGAACTTGACAGGCCTCTCGTTACCCATCATCATGCCTCACCTCAAAGAGGTGACAATTCACTCCCCAGTTTTTGAACGTATCTTCGTCTTCTTCGACTCTCTTCGATTTCTAAAATCCCCAACCTTCGAGTTCCGATGGATTGTGGCGTCCAGTGCAATTACCACCATCCCAGACTCATATTCGCGACTCCTCCAAGTCTTGCAAACGAGTTATCAGAGTGGTATGACCCCATTTTCCAGGCTGAGGATTGGGGCAACCAGCAATGATTTCCAGTTAGTTGGTTGGGACATCACAAACCACATAACCTGTCACATCAAGATGCTTTACTCGAGACAGCCTTACTTCCCGGGCTGGTTTTATGCATGTGACCAGCTCCCCCTTACCCAACTCGACTCACTTGAAGTCTATGGTGCCGACAGCCTTGATTTTTTCAAACAATTCAACGATCTCGGATTAACACGATTGAAATCCATCTCCGTTGAAGATGATGATGGCCTTCACCTGGTTAGGTTCCTTTTGCAGAACTTTGAAAAGCACCGCACCACGACGAAGGGTCCTATGTTGACAGCAGACAAAGACAACCAGGACCTTCCAGTGTATGCGGACACTTGCTGTAAAGGGGAAAGCTGGGATATTGATGAGGTCGCGTTCCCGGCACTCGAGGTAATTATAATGCCTTACTTTCCATATAACTCTGTCAGTCATCCCCTCTGGGTCAATGCCCTGAAAATGAGGAAGCGCCATGGATTCGGTCCCAACAGGATTGTCCTCGAGAAGTGTCGTGGCGTGACAGCTGAGATGGTGGAGGAACTTCAGGCGGTCGTGGAAGTTCGGCGGGACGAATGGTAGCTTGCAAAGAAGGTTTTGAACTTGATACCTCAGAAATGGACGAAATGTAACTGTGCCAGCAATTGTTCGATTCGTGATTGTATCTACGGCTGTGATATCGTGTAATGACGACAGAAAGTAGAGGTAAGGACAGGTTTACGTGAATAAAACAAGTCACGGAGAATTTTAATTTACATTGGAAGGAAAGGTGTTGTTCGTCGGTGAGATGTAACTGCATCTACAGCCCATGGTCTCTTCTCATTGACGACACCCAGCTGGATAGATGACTTGTGTAAAGCTACGGATAGCTATCGGTCAATCAACGTCAAGATTGCAGTTATACAAAGTAGATTCCACTGACCAGTTCATCTGCGGCGGCGTCCTATTGATTCCTTCACGTCAGGACTTCAACTTCGTCTGCATATTTCTGGAGTTGCTTCATCCAGTCCTCTGATACCACTTGAGCCGATGAGAACGTCAATTTCTCCAGCCGATGTCCAGCCTTTTCGCGACCAGCTAACGCCGTGCACAACGGATACTTGAGATCTTGAGTGAACCGAATGCCGTCGATCCATACCACTCGAAGAGCGGTGAATGATAAGTGACCTTGCCCCCGAGACGCACTGAACTCTGCATAATCCTCTGCAAGATGTTCAAGAAAGGCGTGTCCACATTCATACAACTCAATCAGGCGTAAGTTAGGGAGTTGACCCAAGCCACTCTCCTTCCACGCCACGGGATTATCAACAAAAGTTACTGATAAGACTTCGAGCTGGTCAAGAGGGAGAACCGCGAGAGGTTTGATGAAGCTGCCCAAGTTGGTTGATGAAAGCGGGAATGGGTCGAAGGACAACGTGATGAAAGGGTCGTCATCTGTTGATTTCTCTTGTAAAGATAGATTTAACAGATGCCCGCCCCCGTGAAAGAAGTCTGCATAGCCAATGACCCTCTCAGACGTGAGGAGGATGCGTTTCAGGACCTGAAATGCCGCATGCAGAGAACCAAAAGTGACGTTGTTCGTGCTAATATCGATATGAAATGTGGGCTTGAACCTCAACCGACTAAGAAGATCGAAGGAATAGGGACCATGAATGCGGGAGGACAATAATTCTGATAAAAGTAGGGAGGGCTGTGCTGGCTTAAATTCATGCGGCTGGGAGCTTGTTGTCGAAGGGAAGATGGATTGGACATAGAGGTCCGTCAAGCGAGGGGATCTCTGCAAAATATCGACAAAAGAGTCGAGAGAGACCGTGTTGGTGGGAGAAGTAATCTCGAGTGTGGTCAAGTAAGGCAGACCAGGCCAATCCCAGGAGAAATTGCACTGGGATAGTATGAGGGTTTGGAGGGCAGGAGAGATGATAGATGGGGATAGCTTGTGTCCTGAATCAATTTCAACATGTTCCAAGAGGGGCATTTCTTGTTTGAAGGTTGCCAAACTAGTAGATCTTGCCACGCCGCGAATGAGTCGGATACGGTGACACTCTGCAATGATGGATACCCAAAGTGCTGCATTGTCGTCCTGCCAGTTGTACTTGTCACCGATAATGAAGAAAGGCGTGGACCCAAGCCTGTTAAAAGACTCTGTCGCATAGGCCAACCATCTGAGGGGGATAACGTTCCACAAGCTCGTCGAAGAGAGTGAAATCTGCCTCCACTGCTGGGAAACACGAGTGACCCGCATCCACCGACGATAGTCCCATGGGAAGTACTCGTTAGAGTATAAGTCGCCCAGGTACCGTTGTTGAAGCCAGGCAAAGATTTGGGTTACGACCTCTGGTGGGCAGCGGTAGATTGGGGCCAAGTGATTACGCTCAGAACGAAGGGCTCTGATATGTCGTTTCAGAGCAGCTACTTCGGAGTCGATCTTGTCACGAGCAAGCGCGACGGCTGCAGAGTCCATGGGTGGTGGTGAGGCTTGCGACAGGCGATCGCGTTTGGTACACAGGGCTCCGATGCCTTCTTCTAGCTCTGCAATTCTGGCATCGATTTTGTCGCGAGCGAGTGTGACGATGGCACCTTCGGAGTCCATGGATGGGTTTGTGGGAAGCATGCGTTTTGCGTTCACAAATTCCAACATGTCCTTTACATAAGCACATTTTTCCTTTGTTTTTGCTGGGCACACCGAATGCGTCCGTCACGTCGACGAGTTGCACAACTGGAAGATAACCAAATGGAAATACGAGTCATAGTAGAGAACTTCAATCCACCGGTACCGTTTGAAGGAAAGGACATAATTGCAGATGATAATTAGCTTATAGCCGATGCTCATTTGCGCAAGCATTTGCGGTACCCAGCTGATTTGACGACTTGCGAAAACAGGACACGCGAAGTTGAAATAAGGATCTAATTCAAATATTTAGGTCGTGATGGACATGGGGGTATGCTGTAGATATGTACCGCAAGTTTCAAAGGATTCTACTTGAAAGAATTTCGCTTGCGTGAACTTGAAAACGGGCTAATCAACGGGTCGGTATCAAACGACATCAAACCTTCAACTGCGTGGGCCAAAACAAGACCTATAGCTACCGGCTCACTCGCCTCAATGCCCACTCCCGAAGTCGCACTATTGAATCATCAAACACTCTCCGGCCAGCCATCACGAATACAGAATTTTCAGCCTAGATCCAGCTTCTTTTCGACCAGCTAATGCAGCACGCAGAGGCGGCGTTAGATCTCGCTGTGGATTGAAACTCTTCGCTTCTACCACCTCGAGAGACGCGAATGACAACTTTCCCTGTGTTTTGGAAGCGTCGTAATCCCCGATGATATGTGTGAAGAAGGCATCCCAACAATAATGCACATTCAGATGACACAGCTTTGGGAGCTGCCCCAGTCCACTTTCCCTCCAGGTTGCGGATTCCATGACAACGTTGGTGGATAGGCGTTCGAGCTGGTCAAGAGGCAATATGGCGAGGTTCTTGACCCAGCGATTCAAGTCATGACCAGGGAGGAGGGAGAATAATAGTCGTACTGACGCGCCTTGATCTTGTTGCCGCTCTTGGAGGGCTAATTCAACGAACTCCCCTCTAGCAGAGTAGAACTCTTGACGTTCAAGGGAAAGGCAGCGGAAAATTGCTGTGGATTCCAGAAGTATCCAGACGAGGGGATCTAAGAGAGGAGACAGATGAACAGGAGCAGGGCCTAGTCCTTTCATGTCAATGGTGAACGTATCGGAGAATCTCAACCAAGTAAGGAGATTTAGTGACAGCGGGGAGCCGGAAGCATGGAAAGACGATAACTTGGGTGAAAGCGGGGGTGCCTCGTGATCTAGCTGGAACTGGGTGAAAGCGGGGAATATGTCGTGAATTTGAAGAACCTTAAGGAGGGGGGAATTCTTGAGAATTTTGGCGAAATCGTGGATGAAGACTTTTTGGGTAGGAGAGGAGATGTTGAGTGTGGTCAGAAGGGGAAGGGCCGGCCAATCCCAGGAAAACCTGCACTGAGATAACACAAGGGTGTGAAGAGCGGGTGATATGACGCAAAGGGAGTTGGATAGGTCACATCTCGATATCTCCGTGTGCTCCAAAAGAGGCATTGGGTGTTCGAGGTTTGCTAGGGTATTAGATCCACGAATGAACCGAATACGGTGACAGTTCGCAGCAATTGATGACCAAAGTGGTGTTCTGTAACTTGGTATCCAGGTGGACGCATGCCCAGTCGCGACGAGGAAAAAAGGCGCATCCGACCCAAGCCGTTTGAGAGACTCGATCGCAAACGCCTCCCATTCCAGTGGGATAATGTTCCACAGGCTTTGAGAGGACAGCGCAATGTCTCTCCAACGACGGCAAACACGAGTAACTCTGGTCCATTGGCGGTAGTAGTAGAACCCTCGGATATCTTGCGGGGAGCTGGTGTAAAGTTGGCCCAGGCCTAGGTATATCTGTTGAATACAAACAAGGATCCGAGCGATAATTTCTTCGTCCCAATGGGCGGGGGAGTCACGATCAAGCGCGACAGCGCGACGCCGCGTTCTCATGGATGTTGCTTGTGGAAAGCAAAAATAACCAATTCTGAGTTCAACATCCAATTATGTAAGTGGATACGACCCTGCAAAGCCATAACGCACCCCGACCGAACAAGTGCGAATGTACACAGGTGTAGTACTGTAAGTTGACGAGATGAAACCGTGTAGAATTCCCGGCCTCGAGAAATGCTAACCCAATAAGTTAAGATGCAATGAATATATGTACGATATTCTTGTGTTGTTGATTTGGGCCGCGCCATATCACCATCAACCCAAGTGGGATCAAATAGTCTAAATATACTCAAGGTGTGAATAATAGAAACGGCCAGAATGTGAGGAGGGCTTACCATTTCACCGGGGTCGGTGGCTCTTCCCTTTCCGGGCCACGGTTACTACAACTTTATCAACATATTTTTGAAGCTGCATTTCGCAATCGTCCGTTATCTTGCCCAAGGAGAATACCAATTTTTTGAACCTATATCCCGCCTTTTCCCGACCAGCCAATGCGACCAATAGAGGTTTCTTTAGATCACGGGTAAGGTGAAATCCTCTCGTCGTTAACACCTCAAGAGATTTGAACGACAGGTCGCCCTGCTTCTTTGATGCCTTGGACCCATCGTACTCCTTGACAATATGTTCGAAAAAGTCACGTCCGGTATCACCTAGATCCAAGTGTGACAGCTTCGGGAGGTGGGACAGACCGCTTTCCTCCCATGTCACAGGACCTGTGATAAGGTTTATGGAGAGGTGTTCGAGGCGGTCGAGAGACAGCATGGCAAGATCTTTAACCCAACGGTTTAAGTCAGAGCCATGGCCAAGGGAAATAGATAATTTGATGGATGTACTCGCATTCTGTGGCTGATCTCGCAGTTCCAGATCGATCGTTTCTTTATCAGTTGTTTGGCATACAAGGGACATGCGGCGAATAGGAAGAATCCGGTTGAGGGCCTGTACAAGTGGGGACAAAGAAGGATAACGGGCGCATGCATCTGTAATTTTGATTGAACACTCCGCCGAGAATGCCAATCGACCAAGAAGGTTGAGTGACACGGAGCCGCTAGCACGGAAGGAGGATAAAAGCGGGGAAGGGTGTGCCACTTGAAGGTCATTTAGTCGGAAAGTAGTCGTCTCAGGAAAGATTCCGCCAATTTTAAGATGCTTTAGGCAGGGCATATTATGCAGGACACTGACGAAGGGGTCGAGAGCGATCTTTTCTTTTGGGGTCATGATCTCCAGAGTAGTCAGTTGAGGTAGTGTGAGCCTATCCCAGGAGAAGGTGCAAGAAGATAACGAAAGAGTTTTCAGGGAGGGAGAGAATAGGAAAGGGGATTCGCATCCTGAGGAAGCCTCGAGATGTTCCAAGAGAGGCATTGTGTTTTTCAGAGCGGCTCCGGGCCAATCCCGGATGAATCGAATACGATGACATTCTGTTGTTATGGTCTCCCAAAGTGCTGATCTTTTGTCTTCCCGACCGATTGAAGCGCCAAAAAGGAAGATTGGCAGAGACCCGAGCCGATTAAAGGACTCAGTCGCGTAATCTATCCAAAACATGGGAATGATGTTCCACAAAGCCTTGGAAGATAGTGCGACCTGCCTCCAGTGCTGAGAAACATGGGTTACTCTGGTCCACTGGCGATACTGCCATAGATATCGATCTTCTTTGCTGGAGTAAAACCGACCCAAGTACAACTGTTGGATCCAAAAGAAAATTTGCGTCATCACCTCTGGCGGGAAGCGAGAGATGGGGGACAGTCGATTGCGTTCGTGACGGAGGGCTCTGATGCCTTCTTCTAACTCTGCAATTTTGGCATCGATTTTGTCGCGAGCGAGCGCGATGATAGCACCTTCGGTGTCCATGGATGAGTTTGTGGTGAACACGCGTTTCGCGTTCGCAAAATTCAACATGTCCTTTACGTAAGCACGTTTTCAAAACAGCGAAGACTGGGTACCCCGAAAGCGCCCATCACGTCGGCGAGTTGCACAACGGGAAGATAGCCAGGGGGGATTTTAGGTGAAATCACAGAGTATTAATTCTTTCAGTAACGTAAGACGAAGCTTCAAGCTCTCTCGATATACAAACTGAGAATATTAAGAAATAATACGTACAAGTTTGAGTGTCATAAGCAACCCAAGTCTCATTGAACACAGTTTTACGTCTGTATGCTCGAGGTAACTGTGGCACTACTCACAGATAGCGTCAATAACACAACTGTTGAACGAGGATTAAAACATACCAGCTCATTGGCCCCGACGTCTCCTTTTCCTGACCACAGTTAACTCGACCTCGTCCACGTACTTCTGAAGTTGCTTCATTGAATCATCCGTCACTTTACCCTCGAGCATGAGTTTTTTGAACCTGTACCCAGCCTTTTCCCGACCCGCCAACGCGACGCACAATGGGTGCTTGAGCTCACGGTTTAGTTGGACCTCTTTCGTCTCTACCTCCTCCAGAGCAGCGAATGATAGGCCACCGTGTCCCCGCGAAGCCTTGAAGTCCTCGTAATCATCTGCGATATGTTTGAGGAAGGCTTGACCACCTTCAAACACATTTATGCTACGCAACTTGGAGAGCTGTCCTATACCATTTTCCTTCCATGCTGCGGGATTGTTGACCAGGTCCGTGGATAGGTGTTCGACCTGATCGAGAGGGAGAATAGCAATGTCCTTGATCCAGTCGCTCAAGTCATTTTGCCCCTTGATAGACATAGACAACTGTATGAATGGGAGATCAGTTGACTTGTCGTGAAGGGCCAATTCGACAGCGCCTTGGTAATAAGACTTTTCCGTAGTTCCCGGTCGATGGACAAAGAATACCCTACGAATAGTCGTTGAAGATTCCGAAAGGATCCGATTGAAAACCTGCATGAGGGAAGACAGGGACCCCGGAAGGGTGCGCACTCCTTCAATATGGATCGTGAACGGAGCCGTGAATCTCAGGTGACTGAGGAGACCAAGCGATAATGAATGGCCATCTTCCCACGAGGCAGCACTGGCATGGAAGGATGACAACCTTGGTAAAAGTGGGGATGGTTGAGCGGGCTGAAACTTCTCCGGCCGAAACTCAGGGGTTTCAGGAAAGATACGGTGGATTTTGAGAGTTTGCAAGCTTGGACAATTCTGTAGAAGATTGACGAAAGAATCCAACGAAACCGAGGGTGCGGGTGTTTTGATTTCGAGAGTTGTCAGTTGGGGTAGGACGGGCCAATTCCAATCAATTTTGCAAAAGGATAATATAAGAGTTTGCAGGGCAGGAGAAAAAAAGGAAGGGGGCAATTCGCGTGCTGAAGTAACTTCGACATATTCCAACAGAGGCATCGGCTGAGGAAATTTTGCCGTGGTAGGGTCCACCACACGACGAATGAACCGGATTCTGTGGCATTCTGTGGCAATGGTATTCCATAATTCTGGTTTTTGGTTTGTTATATAGCTATAGGTCGAGCTGTCGGCGCCGAAGAGGAAGAACGGCATGGACCCAAGGCGACTGAAAGATTCAGTTGCATAAGCCAGCCACTGCATGGGGATGATATTCCACAGGGCTTTAGAGGACAGCGCGATGTGCCTCCAGCCCTGGGAAACACGAGTAACTCTAGTCCACCGGCGATAGTCATAGGGAAGTTGTCGGTCAGAGTAGAACCGGCTTCCCAGGTAGAATTGCTGAATCCAAGCGAATATTTGCGTCATAACCTCTGGTGGGCAGCGAGAGATGAGGGACAGTCGGTTGCGTTCCGTACGAAGGATCCTGATACGCTCTTCTAGCGTTGCGATTTCAGCATCGATTTTATCGCGAGCAAGCTCGACGACGACACCCTCAGAGTCCATGACGCCTCTGGTGACGCGGTGGTGGGTCAAAAGCCTGATTCATAAAATTTTCAACCAGGTCAAATCTCATTATGTAATGCCATCAATCCGAATCCATTCCGCTCGGGCAACTACACATCTTACAACGGCTACCTATTCCACGCAAACGGACCGTGAAAGACATCCAATTTGGTCCAAAGATAAAGCAAGTATTCTCCACCACACAATCCCGACTTACTGCAAACGAGAAAGACGAATTATTGTAGGTCGAGGTCGTAAATAACGAGTGTGAACTCACAGAGAAGTACATCTTGGTTCCTTGTTGAGCATGAAGCGGTTTGAAGTTCTCCCTATGCCTTTCGAGAGTGGCGTTCGGGTCGGTGGTATGCGTTCCACGTTCTGAATCCCACTCGGGGTCATAGTGCGTCCCCGCTCGACCACAAACAAGGTCGGCATCTATGACGATTCAATAAAACAGTCGGATAAAACGGGAGAAAAGGACGTACAGTAGACGGGAGCAGGGATGGAAACAGAACGCGTGGCGCGTGCGTAGACGTGGCACAAGGCGAAGGATAGGGATTGAAGTGCGTTTACCCTATCAGTTCGTTAGAACTGCCGTTTCTCATGATAAACTCGAAAGACCTACTGGAAGTTATTCTCGTCATGAAGAACCTAGTTGTATGCGTGGTCAGTATTCTTATCGAGCGCAGATAGACGAACTTACGGAATAGTGGGCCGGACGACTGGTCCCCAAGAGTCCACTGTGACTACACAAATAGAAATCGAATTCAGTAGGATGGGCGACATCCGTATCGATGATGGTTCCAGCAGGACAGTTTCCGCTACGATCAGCGTCAGCCTCATTAGCTGGGAACATGCTACCATCAATACTATCAGAATTCGTAGAGCTTGTAGGATCGTATATTTACCGAACGTGGTGTCGTTTGCCAACGATGATCATTGTTATCTTCGGGTTAATACCTAGCTGAGTGCAGGCCGCTGCCGGGTATGAATAAATCCAAAGGAAATTATCTCAATGGGACTACCAACGTACCCTGCAGTAAAGGAAGTTCTGTGAAGGGATTGTGATGACAGATTCACGGTCTAATATTTAGGTCTGCTTACCGAGATCGAGAACATGCTTAAACTGCCCTTCAGAGACTCCATCTACGAACACGCTGAGTACGAAGATCTCGAGTATATAAGAGAAACCTACCACGATAGAAGATAAGCCTCTTCGGCGGTGTTGCATTCTTAGCTTTGCCTTCGACCTTCTCGCGGTAGGTCATGTACATCCCCAAACAATGCTAAAATCACGCAATTAAAACCTTGGTTCGTTTGAAGTATATTCGACAACGTACAACCGCCATTTCCTTCAGATCGTCAATGATTTCTTGACGTGACGTTTGAATCCGGTCTGTAGCGATGTACTTGGCGCAATACTTATCAACACTCGCAACCAGAGCCGTATACGACGGACGTCCTTGGGTACCAGGTGCAGGATGGACCACATCGGCACCTACGAACCAAATCATAAGGTCCGTTCAGCGAATACGGAATATAACCTACCCATGACAATGGTCGGGTTATTCGGGTCAGTCAAAAACGACATGTCGGCCGACTCGGCCACCGAATTGATGCCTCCCAACTTCGTGTTGAGCCTAAAAGATGGACACAGTCAGTAGACGTTAGGATAGTGGATCTGAGAACCAACTTTAGCATGACGTTCGCCCAATATTGAATCCTTGCACCCCTACACTTGCTAGCCTTGAGACATTGCGTGATACAACCGGTCTATTCGTTGAGTGAGTACCGGGATCAGAAAGCTGGGGAAGGCAAAGCCTCGCGCAGAACCGGGTCTCACCTTCACGTCACCGAAGCTAGTAATAATTGAGTCCCGATAATTATAAGATGACACAAAAGACAAGGCTTACAACTTGACCGCTTTATATATGTCGTTGCCATTGTCCGGCAGAATTACAACAATGACTTGGGGGAGTGCCCCTTGCTGTCGTTTGACCTCGCCCCCGAAGTCCATGAGGTCCTGATTATGTTGTTAGATACGCCTCGTGTAAACCCAATACAGACTCACGCGGACAATATTCCCTTGAGCGTTCTTGGTGACGATGATGGGGTTAGTATTCTGTACTCGGATGTCTGCGCAAGAAAGTGGTTCAGAGTGCCGGTTAAGAATTGAGAGACATAACGAGACTTACTAACGCTAGCTGCGCCGTCCAAGAAACCTCTGACAATCTGTTGAAGCGTATCGGGTCTAGTCCTCGGATCGTAGTTCACGACTGCGAAACTAGAAAGCTGCGCTGGTTGGAATAACACTTTATCTGCCCTAGAACTCCGGTAAGATGGCAAAGGGAAATGGAGAAAGCTCTGACGTACATGTTCCATGCGCCAAATCTAGGTGTCTAGAGCGCGATGTAGTAATGCAACAACATGCAGATGCAATAGAAAAGAGGACTTACAACTGTGGGTTGTGCACTTGCACCATATCTCAGCGTTGGTGTTGGAAGAACGCGAGCGTTGACGGTCAAGGGCCCATTCGTAGTTTGTACGTTCATGCCGAAGTTGCGGACATATTCGGATTGACCATAACCTAGTTCCTATTGGAGAGCGTCATTTACGAAGAGATTCCTATAAGAGATTCCAGAAACTCACGTCGAGCCCTGCTGTAATACTGTCAAGCCTTTCTCTTGGCTTCAAGGTTGCGAATTCAACAACGGACTTCGTAAGGTCTGGAGGTATTTCTTTCTTCATGAGCTGTCCAGGCGGGACGTCACAGAGCTCCAAAGGGAGGAATGCGCCAGCGGGGGTCTAAAGGTTCAGTTAAGCATCAGGGTACGACGAGACGAGCACATGGACTACCTCGACGCAGATCAAATTGGGGAATTGAAGCTGAACATTTGCTTGACTCTTGAAATAATTCGCAACTGTAATTTGACGACCAGGGCCAATCTCAAAATTGAGAGCATTGGCTCCTTCTTTCGTGATTCTCTTGATGGTATACTTGCGTGTGGCGCCTCCATGGTTCGTAACGATGCGTAGGCTTGACAAGAAACGCGATAGTTTGGTTCGGTCTCTGTCAGAAAGTCTAGTACCTTCCAAACCTTGCACGTTGTTCCCCAGTCCCAGATGTTCGAGACAAAGTCCGATCAGTCGGCCTGGTAGATACATCATGCCTGTGGATATGTCGACGTTGATGACCATTTTTCCTATGGCGGGGCGGGCAGACTGGAAGTATCCCCTCCAGAGTACGATCCCGCGTCCAATCGGGGATGTTTGCCGCTCAGTGAAGAACGACCGGGCGTTGTATGGATGGACAAGGGACGGGGCCATCCGAATGACAACGTTCATGGCCTAAAGTCGAATACTTCAGCATAATGAATAGTCAGAAGATGGAAGCATACCGTGATAGCAGTGAGCACCGTATTGTCGTGCGATTGCGTTCCTTGTACAAAGCGCCGAAGGACCCTGGAGCCGTGAGTAAACGACGGCGCCTCAAAAATCGGGATGAATTGTACGTACTCGGGGTTTATTTCGGCGACGAGGGTTAACCTCACCTTGTAGACCTTGGGGGGCCTGGCGGATTGCGTTCGGCCAGTGGAAAAGCTAACATTGAACTGACGTCGTCGATCGTTAGATAGAATCACTTTAAAAGAACATCGAAGCGCACCTCTGCAGTATCATTGTCCCCAAGAGTCAGCTTCCTGCTGGCGAAAACATTCTTCCTCCCGTCATAAGCCACTGGAGGGGTGAAGATCTGTGGCGCCACGACAGCCTGTAGTTCCTTCATGATCTCCATGTTCCTTTGAGACGGCAAGTTGTCGGGTGTCACGACTAGATTGATATTCACCAAACAAGAAGTCAATCATATAAGGTGTTTCGTACCAACTGATGACCGAAACACAACGACCGAAGTTATTAGGCGCTTCGCACTCACGAAATCACGACGTACCATCGTAGTGCCGAATTATCTCCTGAGGGATACTTGTTTCGAACGAGTTTACTTTCACTCGTAAAGGTCTACCGGCCGTTCCTGGACCCGGTCTTCTTACACCGATTGTTGTGATGGGGACTTCATAGTTGGATGTAACGGATATAAGTGGGCACGACTGGCGTTTGGAACTCACCTGCACTACTAGTCCCGATCTGAGGCGCGCTGCTGCCACGAGTTGCACCACCTCGACCGCCACGCGCAGGAGCTGCACCTCTGCCCCGGGCTGCCCGTGGTGCGCCACGTGGAGGCATGGTCTACGTTCTTCAATGTTATGAGGGTCGAATATGACGGAGATAAATACGAGAAGTTAAGGATCAATTTCAATATTAGGTGGCGAGGTTGAGGCTCGAGGACAAGCGCTGAAAGGCAAGTTATTTATCTCATCGATTGCTACCCTGAGAAACCGCTTGTTTTGGCCGTGTTTGACTGGGTTGGCCCGCCATGCCGGCATGCTGCGTTGTTCCCTTGATCTCACAAGCCGCGATGGGGCGGCAGATACACACGAAGCTCACCACATGATCCAGAGGACTCGGAAGTGAAGTCGAGATCAAGAATAAACTCGTGAGTTTCGTGTTCCATTGAACCGCAATGACTAAATTGTGACTTCGCAGGCGAGCACGTTGCAGAAAACGTCATAACCGCAACATAACCGCAGTACTTGTGTTCCGTTATCCGTCGAGCGGCGCCGATACGAGTAGGTCACCAACGTAAATTGTTTGACGACTGGGAGGGACTCACCGTATCATACGTGATACGGCGGTTGTTTCGCGCCCTTCCATCCGATTCCAGAGCACTTACAATCGTGTACAGGTCGCCAGCTTCGGGCCGCACCAACCAGACCGTGTATCGCTCTGATAAGAAGAAAATTAACTTGCCGAAGACACGGGTTGAAGCAAGTAATTCTTGCGCGGTGGTCGAAATTGCCATACGTCTAGGCATGAAAGAACCGCCGAGGTCACAATAATTCCAATAGGTTTCGTACAGCAGCAGACTTCGAACGCAAGTTTATCATGCGTTGTGTTGCACCTCTGCGATCGGCGGTCAGATGGACCTCGAGGTAGGGGCGGGAAAACCTCGGGTCGATCTCGGCTAAATGGGTTCCTAGATTTCAACAGCGTCTAAATCAACCTCTTGTTGTCCCCAGCTCAAGCAGCTCCGACTTTGCCTCTGGGTTTTTTCTGTGCATATGGGCCTAACTCTTATATATACCGCATCTTGGACCGTTATCGAACCGCCATTGCTCCCTTCCCCCCCTTCTCTCAATCCCCGTTGAGGAGACTAAAATTTCCACCAAAGTCACGCGATGCCGCCCTCAGATTTTGCAAATGCCAACGTGGACGAGATAGTGGAGCAATTGACCACCGATGAAGCGATCTTACTCACAGGCGGTGTTGGGTTTTGGAAGACACATGCTGTTGAGCGTCTAGGTATACCGGCGGTCAAGGCAAGTGAACTGTCTCGGTTCAAGCGACTCATTTCTGATCTGGGGCCATAGGTTAGCGATGGGCCCAACGGTATTCGAGGAAATCATTTCTTCATGGGTACCCCTGCAAAATGTCTCCCAGTTAGTGTCCTTTGTTCATGTTGGGAACTAATTTTGGCACTAACATCGTGATCGGAACAGTCTTCAACCGCGCTCGGTGCAACGTTCGATCCTCAAGTGGTTGAAGAAGTCGGTTTAAAATTACTTGCTCCCGAAGCTAAACTCCGTGCTGCATCCCTTATCCTCGCCCCAACTGCGAACATTCAACGCGTGAGTGGCTTCTCAAATCGTGCGAGGCTATTACTGATAGGTTATTCTTCTAGCATCCGCTCGGCGGTAGGGTAGGGATTTCCCTTTAACGTTTAGACAGTATTGCTTATCAGCGGGTTTAGAGTTTCGAGTCGTTCTCGGAAGACCCCTACCTTTCTGGCATTATTTCTGCCGCATATATTAATGGCGTTCAAAAGGGTGGAGTTGGTGCAACGATGAAACATTTCGTGTGGGTTACTTCACTTGCTTCGCACCCGGTGTCATGACCATTCAATTTCTCATAGTGGAAACGACAAAGAAAACGATCGTCAAGGGTATGACAGCGTTGTCGCGGAGAGGCCGCTGAGGGAAATTTATTTGATGCCATTCATGTTGGCACAGAAGTATTCTGAGCCATGGGCCATCATGACTGCGTAATTCTTCATGTTTCTTATCTCAACAAACAAGCTCATTGCTCGTAGGTATAACCGTGTCAATGGCGTCCACGTTTCTGAGGACCCGTTCCTCTTGACAAAGGTCCTTCGGGAGGAGTGGAAGTACAAGGGCATGGTGCGTTCCTAGGTGTTCCTTCGCAGTTCGAGGCTGACATTGTGTATTTTAGGTTATGAGTGATTGGTATGCTCAGAGCTGTTATAATCACGAATATATGCGCTAATCTTCTGTTTTTCCTTCAGGTTTGGTGTATATAGCGTCGACCTTGGCCTGAACGCTGGTCTCGATCTCGAAATGCCCGGCATCAACAAATGGCGAACTCTTGACTTTGTCAACCGAAGTATACAAGCCAGAAAGGTCACCACACGAGCGGTAAAGGCACGAGCAAAGACGGTACTAGAGTTGGTGCAAAAATGTGCTAAAGGTGCACCTGAGGTCTGTTCTTCATCTCTCTGTAGCGTGGAATGTCGAATTTCTGACGTGGTATTGATAGATTCTCGATGGAGACGGTTTGGAACGTACAGTAGAACTCGAAGAGGAAAAGGCTCTCATGCGCAAGATTGCCTCAGGCTCCATCGTCCTCCTCAAGAATGAGAACCAAACCCTACCTCTCCAACCCTCAAATTTGAAGAAAATTGCTGTTGTTGGAGGGAACGCAAAGGCCTTCGTTCTGTCGGGTGGTGGATCCGCTGCTCTCAAAGCATCTTATTTCATTTCACCTTACGATGGAATCGCAAACGCCGTTGCTGGGAAAGATGTTGAGTTGACTTTTGGCGAGGGTGCCCGAAGTATGCACACTTTTGCCTGTCTATATGCGTACTAACAAACTACCTTGATAGCATACAAGAACCTGCCGACGCTCGAATACGACCTCTTCACTTCTTCGGGTGAACGGGGTTGGATTGGGACTTGGCACCGTCACGAAAATGACGATAGCTTGGTACCTATCGAAGAGCCAGTCGCAACTCAATACATCGACGAAACTAGGATCTTCATCAGCACTTCGACACCAGTCGGAATCACCAAACGGTGGACTTTGCGTCTTCGAGGTCACCTTAAGCCACGACCTTCTGATGTTGACTTCGAGTTTGGTTTGACTGCAGCTGGACGAGCGAAGGTATACCTTGCTTTACTTTTCACACGTTTCTAGTCATTATACTGATCAACCTTCCTTGTGCTGAATCTCTAGCTCTTCGTTGATGGACAACTCGTAATCGACAACTGGACTCGTCAACGACGTGGCGAATCCTTCTTTGGGAGCGGTACTGACGAGGAGAAGGGTGTCTTCCGTCTCAAGGCCAACACAAAGCACGAAATCTTCGTTGAATTTTGCAATGTTCGAGGACCTGCTGATAACGACCCAGATGAGGCTCTTATGGACAGGTACGTCTTCCTTTACTTTTGTTGCACCTGGAGTCTGATTCTAACACGTCCCTTCTAGCAACCCCGGTGTTCGTCTTGGTGGTGCAGAAGTCGAAGATCCTGAA
Organism: Pluteus cervinus; assembly: GCA_004369065.1. Classification (NCBI taxonomy): domain Eukaryota; kingdom Fungi; phylum Basidiomycota; class Agaricomycetes; order Agaricales; family Pluteaceae; genus Pluteus; species Pluteus cervinus. The sequence goes on from ML208487.1 coordinate 35,816, forward strand.
GAACTCATGGCAAAAGCCGTTCAACTTGCCAAGGACGCGGACGCCGTCATCGCCGTTGTTGGTCTCAACGCTGATTGGGAGACTGAAGGTTACGACCGTACATCATTGGCCTTACCTGGTCGAACCGATGAGTTGATCTCGAAGGTGGTTGCCGCCAACCCGAAGACTGTCGTTGTGACACAAGCCGTGCGTTTTTTTTGCATAGAAGCATTCCGAGTTAAAGTCTGACTGGTTTTTCCTTAGGGGTCTGCTATCACGCTCCCATGGATCAACGAAGTACCTGCTTTGGTTCACGCTTGGTACCTCGGGAACGCAACTGGCGATGCCATTGCTGATGTCCTTTTTGGTGCCGTGAACCCATCCGGAAAGTTGTCCTTGACGTTCCCTAAACGCGCTGAGGATGTCCCGGCCCATGGCCATTTCAACTCGGAGAATGGAAAGGTTAACTATGCGGAGGGGTTGTTCGTGGTATGTACTCGTCTCTCCTGCCTGGTATCGAAGTTTCTAATGCTATGCATGAAGGGTTACAAGCATTACATCCACCGCAACATTGAGCCGTTGTTCCCATTCGGGTTTGTGCTCATCATCTGTACACTGTTCACTTCACTGACGCTACTTTTATAGATTTGGTCTCTCCTACACAACCTTCTCGCTTTCTGACCTCCAACTGAGCCAACCCACAATCGCTAACGGCGACCTCAGCTTGGACGCAACTCTCTCCATCACCAACACCGGCTCTGTCTCTGGCAGTCAAGTCATCCAACTCTACGTCAGCCTACCCACAACATCCAACCTTACGCACCCGCCTATTCAACTCAGGGCTTTTACCAAAGTTCGTGACCTTCAAGCAGGTCAAACTGAGAAGGTTTCTCTTTCTCTTGATAAGTACGCGGTTTCGTACTGGGAGGAGAGGTTCCAGGCTTGGGCTGTGGAAAAGGGTGTATATGCGGTTCAGGTTGGGACGAGCAGTGCGGATTTGCCGCTCAAGGCGACGTTCGAGATTGTGAAGGGGTTCGAATGGCAAGGCATTTGACGAAGGGATAGAGGGACGAATGGCACCTTAGATAAACGATAGACATGAAACGGACTTTCGATCGAACGCCTTTTGTATTCTTTTTTATGCTTTTTTATGAATGTAACGTTATTGCGCCTTGCAAACCCATAATCCGTGTTGACCAGTTAAAGAATAGATGCGGTTGACATTACATTAACTCGAAAGCTGCAGAACAATTCTCCCAGCGACCTTCCCAGCCAGCAGATCATCAAGCACCCTAGAGATTCCATATCAGCTCTCGAACCAAAGATGTCAGTTACATTAAGGCTTACTGGTTCAAATCTTCCAGGGGCTTAACCTGGTACCAGCATTTGACCTTCCCAGATGCCGCAATACTCAATGCTTCAATCGCATCTTGTCGATTCCTACCCCCCAAAAAAGGATTTAGTTGTCGTTCGGAAAACCATGAAGAGGCGGATTTCCTCACCCAATAGCGGTTCCAAGAATTGTTAGACTCTTCGCAATCAAGAGCGTAACGGGAACTTCAAGAGTAGCAGCTCCACCTGGCATACCAACAGCAACGAGGGTCCCCGTAGGCCGAAGGTACAAAACTGCTTGGTTGAATGGATGTGGCTAAGCAGCGTGGAAATGCATAAGATTAGGATAAGTGGAAAGTGCCAAAGACGTCGACGTACGGTTCCGACTGCGATGATGGCTGATTGAGGTCCTTGACCATCCGCAGCGGTCTTCACATCCTGTACAAGGTCTTGTGTCTCCTTGAAGTCGACCCACTTCTCCGCACCAAGCTTTAGACAGATCTCTTTCTTTTCATCGCCCGTATCTATGGTTCAACGTCAATATTTCCTGTTGCTCGTTCTTGGAAGAAGGGAGAGACGATACCAATAGCCACGACACGATAGCCCATTGCAACCGCATACTGGACAGCTAGCGAAACTATGAGTCGCATGCGCGAGAAAGGCCTCAAAGAAAGTGAACGCACCGAGATGACCCAAACCCCCACCAGCTCCCGAAATCGCTACCCAATCGCCAATGGTCGCTCGAGCTTGCTTCAAAGCTTTGTACACCGTCAAACCCTACACAGGGAAAAGTTCCAGTCCGCTCAAACTGACGAGAGGAAAACTTACAGCACATAAGATCGGAGCGGCCGCAGCACTATTCAAGCCTTCTGGAATCGGGGTCAAGTGGCTCGTATACGATACCTAAACAGAAAATATGTCGTCAGTCTCCATGTTCAACGTTCATCTGTAGAGTGCGTAGATAGAAGCATACCACATATTGCGCGAAACTTCCGTCTATGAAGAAACCATGGGTCTTCTGGAACGAAAGTGGACAAGCTGTATCACGTACACATCATAGTCAGCATAGTACAACCTTAGAAGATATCAAAACCTACCAGATTCATGACCTTTCCTACACATCTCACACCTCAAACAAGTCGCCGCAATCCACTTAACCCCGACTCTTTCACCAATCTTAACTTCCGAATTGACAGTCCCTTTCCCAATAGCAACTACCGTTCCAACACCTTCATGTCCTCCAACCAACGGCAACGGCGCCTGCCTAGCCCAATCGCCATTCTTAACGTGAACATCCGAATGGCATACACCCGAGTACTCTAATTTGACGAGACACTCTCCAGGTGCAAGTTCATCAGGTTGTTTAACCGGATGGTCCTCAACGATAGTGTAACGACCCCCAATTTCCTTGAGAACTGCTGCTCGTGCGGTACGTGGGATTTCTGGTGCTTCGGACATAGTGGTGGCGTCTGAGTTATGGCGTTGGCTAGCTTAACTATAGGGGGTGATTGAGACGGGAAAAGGGGGCGGGTACGAGTTAAATTAGTCCTGGTGAAGCTCAATAGCTCAAGATGTTACTCGTGATGGTCTGATCTGATCTTGTATCATGGTTAACCCCACACGTCAAAGTAACGGATCACCCTATTACCGGAGAACCGGTGTGTGCAGGCAGCAATCCACGTTGAATCGAGGGAGGTGATTGGTTGCAGTGCGTAGCGTGAGGCACGACCGCGTATGATTATTCTTATCATGTGCATTCGAACTTGCGACGAGATCGTCCCAGAGGTTCAGTCCGCGTCGGAAGATGTTCGGGACAACTCGACGATAGTTGCAACAACTGAACGTAATCGTATTGTTGTGCCCCTACAACACCACACCTATCCCAAGCCGAACTCGAAGACGCGGTAGCTGCTCGTGACCACAACCGGTCAAACGAAGAGAGAGGACCATGTACTGGTCACCGCGCGTCCGAGGTAGATGTGAGAACCTATCCACTTTTGGACGTCTCCGCCGACCAACCACCACAACGACGCCAATGCGACAGTCGTGAGAAGGGTATTCCTACAGTATCCAAGGATCCTCCTTCTCTGGAGATGTTGCTTCCAAGGTTCTTCTGGAACAAAGGAATAGTGACTCCAGTTTGGCGTGCGGAGCCACCACCAAAACAAATATCCTGGTCTATATCCAAGAACCGTCAGAAAGGTTGGCGAAGCCAGCATAAAACTGTTGCTTACCCCGGGAATATGCTCGTCACTTTCCCCTCTCCCCCTCGACGATACCATGAAATGCATTGTAAGAACACAGAACGAGACAACCGGGCTTGAATTTTCTCATTATATGCGTCCGTGGCCGCAGGTTTCACTTCGAGCGAGGAAACCTTTCCGTCCAACAAGGGCGAAATCAATTTTAGGATATAATCGATCTAAGAAATGGGGTAACGATTGTCAGAGGTGCCTAATATATGAACCGACAACTCACCTGGACCTCCTCGGTAAAGATAACTGAGGTATGCCCAGTGGCCGTATTAGGTCCTGATAGGTTGTCAATCAAAAGTCATCTGTCATGTCAAACGTTGAATCGCACCTGATATGAAGAAAAAGTTTGGAAAATTGGGGATAGTAGTCCCGAGATAGGCTTGAGGGCCGCGTTTGGAGTCGTAATACCCGGCGATGGTTTGCATCTGTCGTCCGCGAACCTCGAGTGGGTAATCATCCTGCCGTGTGAAGAGATCAGGCCTGAAGCGAGGTTAACAAGATTTCAACGGACCGCAATAAATCCCGTCGCTAGAATGATAACATCAAAAGGTAGTGTCTCTCCTATGGGACATGGTTAGTTAGCAGGTTTTGCGCCGCTCAAGGTCCTCTTACCTCCGCGAGTGATAATCCCATTTTGCGTGATAGATGCGATTCCATCATGGTTAAGCTCTACATTCGATTGATGCAACGTTGCAAGATAGTCGGTATCGAAGATAACCCTCTTGCACCCCAAAGCTAGAAGCTAAAATTAACCAGATGAAAGCAGAAATGGCACGGTGGCTTACTATAGTTCGGTACAAGCCAATCGTGATACCTGGCGGGTGCCGTCTGCCTGATATATGCGCGTGCAGTCTGGAAACAACTGATAAGTATGCATCGGACACTAGCAAAGCACCACCAACCTTCATGAATAGACGACGGAGTACAGAGTTGGAAAACACTATAACATAAAAGAGCTCAGTCTGGATTTGTGAGTACGCCGATATCAAGAAAGATAGAAAGTCACATACTCTCAAGTATCCAATCAACCTAAAAAACTGCATATAGAGTGGCACACGCCGGAAAGCCCAACGCGAAAAGCCTGAGTACTCTGTGCGGATCTACAAATAGAGCATGTCAAGCGGTGGCCGTTTTATAACTGATGGACATATGACATACCGGGGGTAAAAACCAATTGGGTGTTCGAGAAAAATGCGTGATTCGGGTATTAGGATCCTGGGCGATCCTCGGGACAAATTGAGTTCTAGACAGTGGGTCAGCATAAAGCACCGATGGATAGACTGAACGAGACGAACGCAGAAGCACCATTACCAATCACCGCGACGCGCTTCCCTTGAAGTTCAACACTAGTATCCCAACGAGCGGAGTGGAAGACTTTGCCTTCAAACGAAGACAGCCCAGGGATATCAGGCATCTTCGGTACTTCTAGGATCCCCAAAGCAGACACGACGACGTTCGCCGTTGTGGTTTCTTGCACTCCCGTCTTCACGTCTTCGGTGGTTACGGACCACGTTCGTTCTCCCTCCTTCCATTCAACGAGGACAACCTTGCGGTTGAAAACGACCTGAGGGTATATTTTGTACTTCTCTGCGAGGCCGCTCAAATAAAGTTGGATTTCGTCGCTGTAACAATGAGATTTACTCCATTCTGGATTCAAGTCGGTCGAAAGGGAGTAGAAATGGATGGGAATGTCCGATGAGCACCCCTTCGATGAGGTCTGTTAGTGAGTGAAGCGAAATATTGATTAAAAGAGTGGACAAACCGGATAGATGTTGTCCTACACGCGAGCCCTGGTTGAGCAATAAACGTTCAAGGAAGCCTTGCCACGTACCCTCCAAGTCCCCCCTACATCAGAGGCCTTCTCATAGATCTAAGTAGTCATGGAAGGATGAGACGATGTGTGCCAGCCGTGTGTCTGGAGAACGCACGGTGATATTGTGGAAGTTCAGTTGCTTCTTGATGTTAATGGCGAAAGCTAATCCCCCTACTCTACTCTCATCAACAACGAGCTTGAGGCAAGCCACAAGACAACTCACCCAGCACCAATAACGACAACTCGAGGCTCGCTCTTCGGTAACAAGGGCTGCGATTCGGACATGGCTGGACTGAAGAGAAGAATTTCGGACGTCAAATTTGAGCTGTCGTTCGCATATTAGTACCCCGAGAAAGGCGGCCATCGCGTTGTTGCGAGGGCCGGTGTTGGGAAAACTGAAGGTGACCGTGACACTACCGTGACTCTGATCGAATTTTGAACTCCGAGTCCCGAGTCCCACGGCACTGACCGGCTAGGGGTACGATCGAGGGGAATCATGGCTTGGAGATGAACGCTAATATTAATGAGCTCAAAAGGTCAAACCTCCGCCAGTGCAGGATACTTTTGAGTAATGGACCGCTTGTCCTTGACAGGTACTCGAAAACAACTCAACTGTATTCCTCACCTCCTCAGTCGCAAGAACGGCAAGGAACGCCGCAGCCTCGTTGCGTCCCTTGGCATGATCATGTGGGGTGTGTCCACAACCACATCGGAAGCTTGCCTGCAATCCCCAGCGGATGATCATGATAATAATTAATAGGTTCCAAATACAGACCAAAAGGGCAGGTCGAAATGGAGCTGGAAGCTTTACAGTAACTGAGCACAATTTGATACGTAGGATGAAAGCCCAAGCCTGACTGAGAGGGTCCTTCTGACAGGTAGAATGGGCAGTCATTGGATCGGCAACTCGTCGACGCAAAATGTAATGGTCCCGAAGGGCGAGAATTCTGGTAGGAATCTATATCAACCCATTTGGGCTAGACCGAGGATGGTCTTGACCTCGAGGGTTTGTACGAGTGACTTCAAGCGATTCAGCGAAGCTTCCTCCTGCAAACCGCCCCGCCGAGATTGCAATATGACCGTCATAGTGGTGAAGGATGTCCCTCGGGTGTCGTTCAGATACTTCAGCGTACTTTCCAGTTTGTGGAACATGGCCGGATTCTTCATCGTCCTAATTTCCTCGTATGTGAGATGTAGAAGTGATGGGAAGGGTGGATTGGTAGAGCGGGAATATGCTGCGCGCACATCATCCTTCGTCCAATATTCAGCAAATCCCAATGCATAGAGATGATGGAGCGAGAGAGATTGTAAGCATGGCAGGGAAGCAAGCATAGTCCAAAAAGGTGGCTCTGGATACATCCATACATCGTGGATAATATCATTGCCAGCCAGGTCAAGCGACTCGAGCCGGCTGAGGGCAAGGTACTCCAGAATTTGAGTGGCCGCTGCAACTGCGTCGTCAACTCGAAAGAAAGTAACGCGATGATTGCGTTCATGCTGAGTTACATGATCCCCTGTGTTGTGAGGAAAGCTGAACCCAACGTTGGAAAAGACAGCGCCTTTATCGGCGAAGATCGATAAGGACCTGAGGAGCCAGGATGCGGGTTTACGGCATCGTTGAAGAGCTCCGGTGACGTGTAGATGTGAGGTTGGTTGGCTTTCGTTCCGTACCTCGAGCTGTATGCGAGCCCCCTCTGGAATTGTGAGGTGATTCAACAGCTTTGCCGTAAGATCGGCACACTCCCTTATCACCTCGATCACCGCCAGCTCAAGAAGTTCCGCACGCCTGAGTCCATCAGGAGGCTCTGGGTGACCAAGAGCTTCCTCGATGGCGAGCTTCTTGAGATGAGGCGACTTTTGAAGCTTTCGAAGAAGGGTCATAAGCGAGATGGGGGTATCTGGGCTGGCGATTTCCAACTCTTCCAGGTACGGAAAATCTGGAAAAGTGTCCCAATGAACAAAGCTGCGATATACGCTGAATTTACGAAGGGGTGGAGCAGACCCAGAGAAGAGTTCTCGAGGAAGGGTGACTCCGTGAATGTCGAAGTCTTCCAAATGTGGTGCAGGTGACGCCCATTGTTCGTCAAAGCCTTCAATGCTAGCGCTATCATCATCGTCACCTGACTCGACATATAAAGCCAGACGGCGGATACGCCATAATGCTGCTAAGATGGTGGTAAGAGGTTCATCCGCATCTGGTTCGTGGCCAATGTGGACCTCAAGCAACGCCTGACCGGAGCGGGCCATACAGACTTCTACCGTGTCTATATCGGTTGTCTCGATGACGGCCCAAATATCTGGAGTACCCAAGACGAGCTTCTTCCAGTATTTTGAGACCAACATCAAAGTCAACGACGCGCTCGGCCGGTACCAATCCGGGCTCTCCAAGGACAATAGAAGGATGTTGATAAGAATTTCCGGTGGAATACCTGAAATAGGAGATGGATTCGAGAGGCTTGCGTCGAGCATTTCCACCTCGTTTGGGTTTGCAGCGTTGGCCATGTCGACTGAACCGCTGAATGGTACCCTATCGTGGAGTCTGGACGTCGAAAACTGGTGAGGACACCTGCCCTTTTCGGATCTCGCCGAGAACCGAGATCACCGAGCCAATCATCAATGCATCATGCATCATGGGCTGAACCATGTACAACCGTTCCACAATCATAAATCGGCTCTCTGCGAGCTCGTATCACCTATCCATGTAAAGCTTCTATATGGTGACATTGCAGGTGTAGTGGAAAAGTATCCTGGATCTCGAGGCAAAATTCGTGAGCCAGCACACCGCTGCTTTACAGAATCAGTTTAGCATACGTGGAGTATTCAGGATCTGACCTAGATTCTAGGGCTGTTTCGAAGGAGATGCGAGTCCCCAAGGCGCGACTCAGATTCCCCTTACTGCGTCCTAATCACAACTTGGACCGTCTGCACTGGCAATGCCTTCAAACCTTCCACCGTGTGCTCCTCAAGAGCAACAGCCGATATGACTGTAAGTCCGGCGAGATGGGGACCATAGTGGGTTAAATACTCCACCGTGACCACCAATCCATTCAAGTCGGGTGCGATATCCTGGTAAGATTCGTCATAAACGAGATGCAAAAGTGACTCGAAGGGTTTCTTGGTCCCGTCGGAAAATGCCTCGTCATAAATCCAGTATGCAACGAAGTCCAACGCAAAAATGTTGCGAACGCTGAGGGATTCGAGGTATGGGAGGGTAGCCACGAAAGTCCAGAAGCTTTGTCCCATAGGGGACATTGACCTACGAAACGACAGCTCGTGATAACCGACAGCTGCACCATCTAAATCGAGTGAACGGAGGTAACTTAGCCCAAGGTGCTGAAAAATATCCTTTACGCCAATGAACGGGTGAGGAATTGCATCAAAAATAATTTCGTGGGGTTTATCCTCCCCACTAATGTTGCCTTCTGCAGGAAATGTCATCACGAGGCTCGTGGGCTCCCGTTCATTCGTCACGACGGATAAAGACTGGAGATCCCATGATGCATCTTTGCGGCATCGCCGAAGGGCTTCGATTGTAGCGATGGAAGGAGTCATCTCCTCTTCGCAATCCATGCTAAGTTCCAGACGAGTGTCGGCAGGAATTGTGAGATGGTTCAACAGCATGATTGTACATTCAGTGTGATCATCGATCAAGCAAAGCTCCTGGAGTTTGGGAAGTTCAATCCGGCCTCCAGGAGGATTGGAGTTGTCGAGAGCTTTCTCGATAACGAGTTTTGTTAAACGGGACATCCTTCGAAGCTTGTTAAGGAGGGTGGTGATAGAGATGATGGTATCTGGGGCAATTATTTCTAGGGATTCCAGCTGTGGACAAACTGGAAATGTATTCCAATCTCCGGAACCGAGGTATAAGCTGAAGGTACGAAGACGTGGCGCGGATCCAGCGAATAAACTCCTTGGGAGGACGATCCCAGTAGTAAGAATCTCCTCCAGCTGAGGTGCGGGTGACGTCCACATCTCTTCGAAGCCTCCGATCTTGGTGTCCTCCCGATGAGCGCAGAGTGTCAAGGAGTGTACTCGCGAGAATGCGCCAAAGATGGTGGTCAGGGGTTCATCCTTGTTCGGTAGGAGGTGTTCAGCTTGGATCGTCAGAGGTACACTGCCTGCATAGGTCATTGAAGCTTGGATTTCGACCGGATTGCTGCTATAAATCGTTGCCCAGATATCCGGAGTACCTATAATAATTCTCCTCCAGCGTTTTGAGACTAATAGCAAAGTCAAGGTGAAGTCACTGCGCCTCGAATGGCTCTTTGCCAGTGCCTCCAAAAAGATCTCGATAAGGACTTCTGGAGGAACGCGAGAGATTATGGAGGATTCTGAAAGCCCTGCATCAAGCGTTTGAGTGTCGTTCAGCTCTACATCTTCAGTAGCCATGTCTGCAGGGCTTCCCAACGACGTTGTGGACGGGAGGTCGAAATTTTACCGTGAGACCGCTTGCCATTTCAGCCGCCCGAGATCACCGAGCCAATCAAAAACTTGTTCAAATTTCTCTCCGGCTAGTAGGCTACGTATCGTAGTTGACTTGATCGAGAGCGGCGTACAACAAGACTATAGTTCTCATGATATCTAGTCCGTGTAGTGTATCTAATCTGCTAGACATATCTCTCTGGTTCCTGGACCCTTTCACCACAACCTCAATTCGTCCGAACCTCCACGGTGTGTACTGCCCACCTCAGAACATTTACCCATGATCCTTCAGCGGAACCTGATATAACCGTCAACCTCGTCAAGGATGGATTTTGCTGCGCCATATATTTCAGCCTCGTTGCCAAGGCATAGGCCCGGAGTGTAAGAGACTCCGAGGGAGATGCCTCGTATTCGACGTGTAGAAGGGATCTGAAGGGTTTATCAACCGTGTTATCATATGCCTTGCGAAGAGTGTCTTCTGTCCAATATAGGAGGAACTCCGACGCATAGAAATTTCGAATGCGGAGAGATTGAAGGCGTGGCAAAGCCGCAATCATAGTCCAGAACGGTTGGACTGGATAAGTCTCGTTAACACCTGGCTTGCGCGCTCCATTCAAGTCAAGCACCTGGAGGAGGTCGAGCGAAAGGTGCTCGAGAATCTCCATTGCTCTTACGAGTGGCTCTGGAATCCACATGAATTGGAGTTCATGAGGCATGGGCGACAGCTCTCCATCACGCTCTCGTGGAATTTCCAATGTCAAGCCACCTCCATAGGTCCAGCTGTCACCAACCACTCCGCAAAAGACCGATAGGGATGTCAGGGACCACGATGCCTCGTCACGGCACTGTTGAAGTGTTTCGAAAAGGTCGATATGAGTGGTTTCCGCATCGTCACTAGCCATCCTGATCTGCACACGAGCATGGGCAGGGAAAGTGATGTGATCCAAGGGGTCCAATACGCGTGCGGTCCAGCCGAGCAAACTAATTTCCTCAAGCGCACAAAGTGCTACGCATTCGTCAGGGGGATTGGAGTTGTCGATGACAGCCTCGATGACAAGTTTTCTCAGGAGAGGCGAGTTTCGAAGAATTGGAAGGAGGGTCAAGATTGAGATGGCGGGATCTTGTGGTTCATGAATTTCCAGTACCTGTAGGTAGGGACAAACCGGGAAGGTCTGCCAGTCTGCATAACCAAGGGATAAGTGGAATGTGTGAAGGCATGGCGCAGAGCCGCCAAGTAGATTTCGGGGAAAGGCAATCCGAGTTGTAACAAGCTCTTCAAGGAAGGGCGCAGGTACTGTCCACTGCTCTTCGAAGCCCGTAATATTAGAATGCAAAGAATGCGCCAGTGTAAGAGAGCGTATTCGAGAGAGTAAGGCTAAGATGGTGGGGAGAGGCTCATCCTCATCTGGTTGAAGATGTTCAGCTCGCACTGTGAGGAGGTGGTGCCCTGCCTGTGCGACTGAGTGTCGGATAAAA
>ML208487.1:47301-59874 GCA_004369065.1 Pluteus cervinus
TCTGTACAGGATCCATAGATATACTACACTCTCGTCCATTTTTGATTATGACGTCGACCGTCTGTGGCCTTCGCAACTCCCTGATAGTTTCTACCCAATGTTCGTCCAAGAGGACAGCGGATACGATCGTCAAATTGGTTAGGCGGCGAAAATAGGGAACCAGAAACCGCAAAGCAGCTTTCAATCCAATCAACTCCGCTTGGGTCTCGTCGGATTTCTCGTATGTGAGGTGCAAAAGTGATTCGAAGGGCTTGGTGGTCTGGTCGGAATATGCCCTGCTATTACTCCAATAGTCGACGAATGCCAACGCGTAGGTGCGCCGAACGCCGAGCGATTGAAGGGACGGTATGACAGCTACCATAGTCCAGAATGTTTGTGCTTGAAGTGACGTTGGCCTAGGTAATTCTCCGCTATAGTCACCAAGGGGTTCACCATCTAAATCGAGGGACTCGAGATGATCGAGCGAAAGGTGCCCAAAGATTTCAGTCACTCTTCTAAACGGATCTGGAATGTCCGTAAAGGAGATCTCATGGGGTTTGCAATTTGTGCCATTGATCCCTGTTTCCGGAGGAAATTTCAAGATGACGCCCGAAGTGAAGCGGTTGAGTTGCTTAACCCATAAAGACCTGAGACACCACGATGCGCCTTTGCGACACTGCTGAATGGCTTCAATGGTGTCCACATGTGAGGTTGGTATGCCCTCGGCATCCACACTGATTCGCAGATGAGTGGAGGAAGGGATGCTGAGGTGATCCAGGAGCTTGACCACACATCTGGCGGTATCATCAACCAAGTTGATCTCCTCGAGCTCCAAGAGGTTGACTCGTCCATCAACGGGTATGGAATCGTCGAGAGCACTCTCAATCATGAGCTGCTTTAGACGAGGTGACTTTCGGAGTTTGCTGAGGAGGGTGGAGATGGAGATGGGAGCATCCGGGATAGCGATATCTAGTTCTTCTAATCGGGGACAATCCGGGAATGTGTACCAGTCCACAGAGCCAAAGTAAATGCTGAGTTTGCGTAGATGCGGTGCGGATCCGGCGAATAGATTTCGGGGAAAGATGATCCCAGCGCTAACAAGCACTTCCAATTGTGGTGCCGGTGATGCCCACTGCTCCTCAAAGCCTCGAATTCTGATATCATCCCAATCAGAGAAGAGTGTGAGAGAGTGGATTCGAGAGAGTAAGCCTAGGATGGTGAGAAAAGGCTCGTCCTCGTCTGATTGAAGACCTTCAGCTCGGATTGTGAGAAGGTGGTGCCCTGCATGTGCGACTAAGTGTCGGATAAAAAGCGGATTGCGACTATGAATCGTTGCCCAAATCTCTGGAGTACCTAGGGCGAGTTGCCTCCAGTACTTTGAGACAGAAATCAAGGTCAAAGATGCTTTCTTTCGTTCGGCGTGACTTGCCGTCAATGTCGCGAGGAATATCTCGATAAGAAGTTCAGGGGAAATTCCAGAGATTGGGGATGATTCTGAAGGGGTCGCATGGGCCATCTCCACGTCTTTTGGGTTTGAATCATTGGCCATGTCTACTGGACCACCAAAAGACATCGCGGAATGGGGTTGAGGTTGAAAATTCAGGGTGAGAAAAGCCTGCCCGAGATCACCGAACCAATCTGCTTTTTGGTGTTACCAACTTTCAGAGCTTTTCAGCCATGACCTGGAACGGCCTCGATTGACAGTGGCAAGAAGTGATTGTAGTGATAATATGTGTAATACATAGACATGAATGCTAGAGATATTCATCGGATTCCTGAGAGTTCTCCGACTCTGAGTCGGTCCTCAATTCGACCATCTGCGTCCTGACCTCGACAGTTCGCACCACCGACCTTAAGATATCCGACCATTCTCCTTCAGAAGAGGCTGATATAAATGTTAATTGGGTCAAAGACGTCATGGTCTTCAACCTATCCGCCAAGTCGCCAGCTTGGTGTGCAGCATCCTTGTTAGATTCCTCGTATTCGAGGCGTAGGAGTGATCTGAAGGGTTTATTGGTCTCACCCGCGCTCTCCCTGCAAAAAACGTCCTCTGTGCCATCTATGAGAAATGATAATGCATAGAGGTTCCGGACGCTGAGAGATTGAAGGCATGGTAATGCGGCAACCATAGCCCACAACGACAAAGGCAACTCTGCGTAGGATTCGTAACCAGCATCCGTTGCATTCAAATCAAGAGACTCGAGGCGACCGAGCGAAAGGCGTTCTAAAACACCTATTGTCCTTGGGCTTGGCTCCTCAATCGACGAGAAAAATATTTCATACGGCTCCCCATTACTCCCCCCTTCTCGAGGTATTTTCAACGCAAAGTCCGAAACCCAATGGTCGTCCACCTTGCAAAGGACTGATAACGACTTGGGAGACAAGGGACGACCACTGCGACAACGCTGAACGGCTTCGACAACGTCAATATAGACATCCTGTTCTTCGTAGATATCCACCATGATTTGTATACCTGCGTCAGCAGGGATTGAGATGTGATTCAAGAGCTTGACTATCCGATCGGTACGATTGGCACGGTCAACAGCCAGGCTGATTTCCTTGAGTTTGCAGAGTTCTACGCGTTCGGTAAGAGGATTTGAATCCTCAAGAGCCCTCTTGATAGCGAGTTTCTTCAGATGAGGCGACCTTTGGAGTATCTGAACGAGGGTTGTGACCGAAATCTCAGCAAATGGAGCCAAGATTTCCAGCTCCTCCAACTGAGGACAATCTGGGAAAGTGGTCCAATCGGAAGAGCCGTGGTTTACACTGAATTTGCGGAGGCTGGGTGCAAAGCCGCCGAGTAAACCTCTGGGAAGGACGATTCTAGTTGTGACGAGCTCCTCCAAATCCTGCGCAGGTGATGTCCACTCCTTATCGAAGCCTTGGACAACTTCTCTGCGCCGAATGGGGTAGAGCGTGAGCGATCGCATTTGGGAAAGTGAAGCCAAGATGGTGGCAAGGGGTTCATCTTGGTTTGGTAGAAGGTGTTCAGCTCGAATCGTGAGGGGTATGCTCCTTGCACGGGCAATCGAACGTTGGATGAAGATCGGATCGCAGCTGTGAATTGTCGCCCAGATCTCTGGTGTATCTAGGACGACTTGCTCCCAATACTTTGAGACCAACATCAAAGTCAACGTTTGCTTCATCCACTCAGAAGGACTCGCCATCAATCTCGCTAAAAAGATTTCGACAAGGACTTCGGGGGAAATGCAGGAGATATAGGATGCTTCTGGGGAACCCGCATTGACCATTTCCTTTGGAATCAAGGCGCTGGCCACATCTATAGGATCGGCAGATGGCATTGTGAAAGGGTATTGAGTTGAGATGTTGAGGTCGTGGTTCAAGTTGAAAATTCAGGGTGAGGAAAGTTTGCCTTTTCTGGACCCGAGATGACCGAATCAATCAACAAAGGCTCCTTCTGGTTACGGACCGACAGCCTACAAAACACTACGAATGTCCGTACATCTACTCTACACCTTCTACTTCAACAACCTCAGGTTTCCGCTGCGTAACGTGCTTCTTTGGTCGGACATCCACATTTAAGGATAAAATATCCGGTCTCGAGTAATGCCCAACGGAATCAACGAATCCTTTCGAAATCAGGATCGTATCCAGCTCCAAATCACAATATACAATCCCCTCTTCTGTACCCTTCAGCTCAGTGGTGAGCGGTTTACCATCTGGAGCAAAAACAATAGATGAACCCCCCGATGGTTTCGACAAAATCAGGGCGCCTGCGGTTTCGTTGAGGGTGACGCCAGCGTCTGAGATCACCGCTCCTGTGTGCAGGACAAAAGACTGCGACTCCATGGCGAAGACTTGAGAGATGGCTTGACAACCTGTACCGGAATGAATCCGAAGGTCAGTTAGAGAACGTACTTGCAATTCAGACTTACCCTCTTTCGACATAGAATACAATTCCTTTGGGTCTTCCGGCGTCGAGAGTGGTGGCCACGCCGCAACGTGGATCTGAGGACCCTGCGATATCGTGTTATACTTCAAAAGTGGTTGGAGGTGTTCCTATTTGATATTCCATCAATATGATCGATCCAACCGATAACGATAGTTCAAACGCACCCAGCAGAGCAAACCGCTAACACGACCAACAGACGTCTCCGCAACGTTGTGAAGGGTTTGATCACCCCCTGAGGCATCGCCAAAGACGGTCCGTTCCATGTGCGTAGGCTTCAATTTGCGTCTAGTTACTGAAAGTTCGCCGGTAGACAAGATCACGGCCTGCCCCATGTAGAGCGAGTTTCCAGATCTCTCTGAGTATCCTAACACGACCACGATGTTATGCTTTTTAGCCGCATCTTGGATAGACTTCATCTCTGCGGAGTCGACTCGTAGGGAGTTCTTTTGATATTTGAGGAGTAAATCCGGTCGGACTGGAAACTTCCTGCATGCATATGAGCCCAAGCGACGTTCTGGACCAATGAAAGTACTCACCAAATCCATAGAGGATATCCTGGTATCCAGCATTCGGGGAACGCAACAAGCTGAGCACCGTTCTCCGTCGCTTCAGCGATAAGTTTGATGGTCTTCTGTACAGTCCCCTCGAGGTCGAACCAGCATGGCTCTGCCTGGGTAACTGCAACTCGTACTGTAGAAGTAGAATTCGTAGCGTTGGTCATCTGAGTTGTGGGTGGTGTGCAAAAGAGTGGGCGAGGTTCGACTTTATAAAGGTCATCGCCGGGGTGGTCCCTATCAAGATGGCACCACACGGTCGGTCATGAGATCCTTTAGAAGGTTAGTTGTAAGCCAATTTCATGCGACATTGTTGTCCATCCGAGAACAACGGACTGACCTTAGAAGAGGCTCATATGCGAATGTGAATAGTTGGAAGAGTCAGCAAGAGGGTAATTGATATGACCCCCATCTAGCAGTCTGATCACGATCAGTGCCCTTGTGCTGTCAAAAGATAATAAGCAGGTCGTGTTCAAAGTGGAACGGGCAACTCAACCTTCTGTGTGATTTCGGGTACTTAGAATAGTTCCCGGACTCGGAGATGACGAGGCTTAGCGAGTCGAAGAAAGGCTAAGTAAGCACGTTATAAAAAAGGAGAGAAGCACATAAAAAGCAGAAAATAGCTCGAAGCTGACGGTAGAAGTCCATTCCTGTCTTTGTCTAGTCAGCGCGATGTCGTATCCAGGTGGGTAGCTCCACACCAGCCCTATGACACGCCTGAACCTGCAACACGTTCTGCTGGCGCGTTCTCAACCCTTCACCGCACTATGTCTTGAGATAACTCCGCTACGACCTCGCGAGACGCCTGCTCCCTTCCTATCACAGTCAATTACCTTGCCAGGTCTAGATTGAAGCGAGATCTAGACCGAAGATAAGAAGAAAGGGCCAGCAGGCGATGATTACTGTAAATGCGCCGTCCTCGGTCGTCGAGTCCTCGTACACAAGACGCGGATTCATCGCCCCTTAAGGCTAATTTTTTTGCTCCCGTATATGATTCGTCTTCCATAAATCTGTCGGCCTAGGGAGACACTTTGATACTTTTAGTTTTATTCTCTCGTGAATCCCACATCACACCACCCTCGCATTTTGTCCCCGTATGCGATTACCGTCCATATCATCCTGATATCAAAAGGATCAGAGCTCAGCAGAGACATAATAATGGAACGAATTATACGTACAGGCACCCAACCCAGGATAATATAGCAGCAGCTGTGTTTGTGACCGCAACTCCGTATCGGTCAATACTCGGCAAAACTCCTGAGATTGCAAACGACGTGATAAATGCACGGAAGCCACTGATGATGATAGTTAGCCCCAGGCGTATAGGATGATGTCAAATTGTAAACCTACTTGTTCGAAGCCATACCTTCGGCACTCCGATCTCGTAACACGTCAACTATGTACGCTGCGGCCGGCGAGAGCACGAGGTCAACCTAGGGCATTAAGGTTAGGCAAAGCAGGATAACGGATAATGGGAACGTACCCCGAGTCCGTTGAAAAAGAAACAAATAAGATTGAGGACTAGCCCAAGTGTTCCAGGCACATATTCCGTTAACAGCCCGCAAAACAACGTTGATAACGGGACAAAGACAAGCGCTCCCCAGAATGTTGCTCGAAGGCGATCTTCAGGGTACCATCTACCACGTTTTTCGCGCCATTGAACAACGATTCTGTCAGAGATGCGGCCGGCTAGAGGAGCACCCACTGCAACAAAGTCATTCAAAATGTTATACTAGTCGATAGGGGAGAAAGACGTACTCATATTGCCAATACCCACAGGTAAGAAACACGCCCCAATCAAAAATTCATTCGAGATATCGTATCTCTCTCCCTGTAAAGAGGATCAGAGAAGGATGCAGGAAAGAAGTTCACCGCCTCACGATTGTGTAAGCGATTGGGACCAACAAGACTAAAGGGTGTCGTCGCGAGATCAACTCTTTAGTCCTCCTTTGGGTGGAATGATGCAGCCTTACCATAGTCTGTGAACAAAACGAAGAATCCAGCGATGGACTTAATATCAATCAGCAGACGTCGAAGTTACTGGAATAGGAGGGAGACTTACCATGAATAGAATATTCGGACTCCTCAACAATGCCAGTGGACGTAAAGGGTTGATAAACCAGCGGACGTTGCCCCCTTCCAACCTTGCCTTTTCGATTCCTCTTGCACCAGGGTGGCTTGTCTCCGGAAAGGAAATGAACATCCAGATGAATACGAAGGTGTTCACTAGGCCAAGCAGAGCCTGCATCACCCTCCATGATGCGTAGTGAGCCATGAAACCTAGGGAGGACATCGTGAGGAAGAAACGAGAGAAGCACAAAAGAGATAATTCAGCGGATCAGATGGTGGTAACGAACCTCCGATAAGTGGAGCTATCGCCGGTCCAACCAAGATCGCCTGAGATAAAACTTGTCAGACCAAGAGAAAAACGAGGCAAAATGAACATGTGGAAACAAGCAGAAAGTAGACAGGTGCATGAAAACACGAGTAGAGAGAGCATACCGAGAAGAATATGCCCATCGCCGTTCCTCGTTCTTCCAGGCAATATATATCACCAACCACGCCAGCGCCCACGGAAATACCAGGAGAAGCCCCGAAGGCTTGCATGAATCGCCATATCATCAATTCGGGGACTGTTCGTGCGAACGCCACCCCCAAGGAGCCAACGATGAGCAAGGGTAACCCAGTCAGATATACTGGTCGTCGTCCATCTTCAACAACATTAGATTCTTCCCCAGGAGAGGATGAATACCAAAAACTCACAATGCGTGGAATACGCCGCACCGCACAAACTCCCAACAGAGGCAGCGAACACCGAAATGCTGACACCAAGACTGTGATGAGAAGCTCAGACACTGCTCAATCTCACAACGCTGAGCGGCCTCGTACCTTATCACATCACCGGTTGTGCCTAAATCCTTCGCAATCTGTGGTATAGATGGTATGAATGACCCTCCAACAAAAACTGCCAGAATGCCAGAATCTCGATTAAGCGTGGAAAGTACATAGGTCGAGGTGAAACTGAACGTACATGGTATCAACCCACAACATGCTGGCATTGCAACGATGAGCCGCTTCTGGCTTGGAGTGAACCGGTTATAAACATCGTTCTTGTGCGGAACGAGTGGTGTTTCTTCGTCCACGATCTCATTTGTTGTGTTCTGCGAGGGGGGTTCTGAACTGAAAGTCATGTCGCTTGCTGTGGACCCCCCTTTATGAGCAAGCTATAGCACCGAAGAGATGGGAGAAGAAGAAGGTGGGAACTGAGCACGCCAGCTTCAAGTGCATTTGGGTTTGACGTCGACAAGGCAAGTTCCAACCAACTAAAATCTGTACGGTAAATCAGCACGTGCACCCCCGCTTAGATTAGATCAAAAGTCGTGCCAAGTTGGTGAGCAAGATCTCGGGATTATCTCTGTGCATTTCCACTGATTCGTGACAGAGGTTATGTTTGAATAGTATTTTGTAGATGCTGCGTCCATGAACACCGTAAGTGTCGGCGTGGCAGTGGGTTAAGCACGTCACGACTGTCACACAGTCTTCCACCAATACCACGATAAGCGTTCTTCATCCCCCACCCGAGCCCATGCGGGCTGTAAATCCACGATACGACCCCCACTTCGAAGAGCGTTCCAAAATCGAACAAGAAATCCTCCACCTCGAGTACCAGCTTCACCAGCTCCGGGTCAAACGAAATTCGTTGATACCCATTTCAAACCTTCCAGCAGATGTTCTGGTTGACATCTTCTTGCTCGCGGCCACGGAATTGGACGACGAAGATGTCTACCCCAAGCGGGTGGTTGATATCAGCTGGGTTTGTAGTCTGTGGAGAGAGGTGACCCTCGATCATCCCATCCTGTGGACGCAGATCAGTTGTTCTCTGAGCCCCCCGTGGAAGAGAATGTTCATTGAGCGCTCTAAACCAGCAGGTATATCCATCGCAGTCCAGGGTGCAGACATCATGCCCGAATTGATGGAGGTCTTGATATCGGAGCTGCCTAGGATCCGCCACCTTGACTGGAGCAACGGAAACGCACAGATGTCAGCAATGATCACCACTGTGAGCCCAAGGTCGGGTGATTAGCACCTACTTTTCCGGTGATATTCACCTTTCACCCACTGAGTGGGTTATTACTTGGTGATTTGTGTTGTGCACGTCTGTGATGGTAACACTGTGACTCTCATACCGGGTGATTATCACCAGGTAGGGTGGTTGTATGTCACGGGCAGCTCCAAGCACGCCGGCACTCCTGCAGAGTACGCAATAAAGAGTTAGTTTCATGGTAAATGACTATCCTAGTGATCAACATGGCCACTACGGTCAAGTATCACCCATTCATTCAACTCAATATTGATCCCCAACTGCTTTACTCTCCCGATAAGACCCACAATATTGGCAATATCCACCACTTCGATAGCGCCCATGTTCTTGTGAACCGGGTAGTTCATTGAGTTGACAGCAGATAATATACACTGCCGACAGGCACCGAGAATTAATGTGGTCGGTTCAGTTAGCTTGAGGTCTGTCGTGGCAGGAAGAGGAACGGTAAGAATGTGAATCAGTTGACCATATTGTGATTCCAGTGTAAAATCGGGTGTCCGTCGACGGCTTCGTGAGTGTCGGTCAACGAGAAGATCATACTGATGAATGATTAGCCTCAGTGTTAATTAAAGTTGTGGTGGGACGTACTCGGACCCAGGTGGCATCGCGTTGGTCCTCAGCATTAGGCAGTAGAGCTGCTGCTTTCATATCGTCGCCGTCATCAAGTTGTCGTAATCGAGCCCACTGTCCAATTGAGGTTGTATTGAGATGACGGCGGATGATTGGAGCTGCCACTTCGAATCGCGTGACAAGATGTGAAATGACCCTCTCAAGAATTAATGGAGGGATCGGTCGTTCCATTGGTGAGAGGAGGCGGTGAATGGGGTCTAGAATAATGACAGGATTATCAACGTCTGGAGATGGGCGAGTCTAACGATTTTGGCTCACAATTAGGAAGAACGACAGAATGTTCTGGGCTGTCGGTTGCCTTTCGCCTCATTGAGAGTTGGTTGCCAAGCGAGTAAAGGAGTTTGACTTGTGCGAGTTGTGCTGTAGCAGTTACGTAGTTGTCAATGTTTGCAAAGGGGTAGCGCCGACTATGGATGATAGGTTGAAGGTGGCCACAGAAGCGTTCCATTGGGAATGCCCAGTACGCCCATGGAGGGCCAAGTATTTCGATCGAATCTGCAATATGCAGGAGAGCGTGGATGGTAAGCGGGCAGGTGGGCAACCGTTGTGGATTATACTGATAATACAACCTGTAGAGTACAGATTAACAACAAAATTATTAGAGAAGAAGAACTGACTTCTCGTATTCTTGAACCCATTCGGCAAAACCGTTTCGTAACTGGGTAAGATCCTGACGAGAAATCGAAAACTGAAGACAAATGTGAATGAGCTTGACGAGTTTAATAAAGTGAGTGAAATAGACCGCGTTCTCAAACTTCTGCGAAAGGAGAACAGGTCCGAGGTAGAGCATCCAGAATGACCACGTATCAGCCGTTCCCGACTGCTTGTCATCTGCAATGTTCGGAGGTCGTGCTCCAAATGCCGAAGGTATTGTTGATCCCAAATTTGCTGTGGCAGCTCCGATTGCTTCCCAGACGTTTTTCGAAAGGTGGTAGTTCCCTTTTCCGGCATCTAGGTCCTTGTATTTTCCCGTCCAGAGTAGAACCAAATTCTTGACCACGTTCTCGAATATGAGATGCATGAAGTCATATGGGAAACTGGAGGGAAAGCGAAGGGATGATAGCAAGGACAGAAGACATGTCCCCTTTATACCGAACTGCTTGGCGAGATTGTTGGATTCAGTTGTTGTGGCTGCAAATTGTACCTTGTGAGCCTGTTGCAAAAACTCGGTATGGGTTCTGAATGGGAGCTCCAAGGGCTTGTAGGCTTTGACTGCGGTACTATCCTTTCGGACATCGGAATGACGAGATCGGTCAAGGGGAACATAATGGGTTTTGTTCGTTGATGATGGGATGCGAAGACCGGAAATTGTACACATTCGACATGGGACAAGGCCGTTGTGCCCCTTGATATTCATGACCATCGAGATAGCAGGAATATCACCAAAAACGATAATAAGAAAGGCCCGTAAGATGAAAGCCTCCAGAGCTGAAATGTCGAAAGCTCGAACGCCACGAGCCAGCTCGAGAAACTCCTGCACTAATGGCCATATAAAAGAGTCGAAATCCTTTGGTTTGTTTGGGCCAGGAATGACGCCAACACACAGGAGATTTGCAATGTGGAAGCGGATTGTTGGGGGCAGATTGTAAATGAAGACAAGAAGCGGCCAGCATGTCTTTTTCCGCCATCGAAAGGGTGCAAACCCATCCGTTGAGAGTCCCAATGCGAGGTCCCGAGAACCAGAAAAGAACTTATGGTCAAGGCGCTCGTCACCGATGGTTACGAATTCTTCCTGGAGCTGGTGATAGTGGGTGCCGCTGAAAATATCCTCGATGTCGCTGTCGGCTGTTGAATGGAAAGTAGCACGGTATGATAAACTCTCTACCATAGGTTTGCTTCGAAAAAGGGCGAGAAGACGGGGGATGAGGGGAATGTAGGCAAATCGCTTTCGTGGTTTTCGACTACCACTTGGATTCAAGTTTGAATCTGCTCCAGCTGAGCGGTAGCGTGCTTGATGACAATATGGACATTCATCGGCATCTGCATACACGCCGACAAAGCAACAACACAAATTAGCACAGCAGTCATAGAAGACTGGTTTCAAAAGCGAGAGAGAAGCAGCTGCTGAACGTGTTTCTTTCCAGGAGTCCATCGGGGTTTCAGGAAACACATTTTTAAGGCCCTCGAAGGCGTCATCAGTGAGATGAAACTCAGTCTTGTACGCAAAAAGCCAGAGTGTAGCAAGCTCAGCTTCGGTGAGATCGGATCCTAACAACAACATAGACTAAGAAATTGAATCGGAAATAAGGTAAAGAAGGGACATACCAAGCTGGGCGAGTTCACGTTCTAACTCCTCATATAATGTATCCTCTATATTTCGGCCACTCAGATAAGCGTCGTCTAGATCTTCGTCACCTAATTCTGCATTCCAATTCACACTATCCTGCTCGTTCTCCTCGATTTCAGGAACCACATCGAGTGGTTCTGGGTCATCTTCATCGGGAACGTCTTCCACTATGACTCGACGAGGGTGGTGTCCACAATGGGTTCTAGCAGGTGTCTCCATGCCAACTGAAAGTGACGGAGAGGGTGGTGACATATATTCCTCATGCACACCGTTTATATCAAGCAAAGTAGGTGGTTGGGGAGTAGAATCGTGAACCTGAAAAGGAAGCTGATTGGAGGGTGATGGACTTCGAGGGGGTGATAGAGGTGGAAGTAGGGGAGTTGATTCGTAATGTTGTGCAAGAATATGGAGGGGAGCCTTCCCCTGTTTGTGGCGGTGTTCCGTCCGAGCATCAACCATTGTATGACACCCACACAAACAAGGGTGCTTTTGCTGTTCCGATAACCGTGGTTTTTTTGCCTGAGGAGTCTTGGGCATCGTGAACTGTACTAGAAACAGGTTATAGAGCACTAGAGAGAGGATTCACGAAGTGAAAAGGGAACTTACCCGATGTCCTGTTGTAAGGACGGAAGCAAAAATGCATTTGATATATATTGAGTGCCCCCGCACAACGCGGTCTCCATCCCACTTCTCCAATAACCTACCTTTGCAAATAGAAGGCCAAGCTACCGTTGACAGCGTCCAGCCCTACGATGACCCCACGGCGTTCACCTCGTTCCACAAACCCAGAACCAGCGGCTCTTCAACAACCACTTGCTAGCATTGCCAACCTCCCACCCCCACCTACTCCGACAGCTCCACAGGCTGGTGCTGTCCAAACCCCTTCACAAATCGATGAGCCCGAGAATACCAATGCCCTTCGAGGTGAGTCAGAATCAGGTTGTGATACATATAATGCAATGGACACACCTTCAATCCGTGGGGCTGACTTTGAAGCCTGTGTCTCCTTAGCAACCAGAGCTGAGACGACGTCGACGGTGAAAGGTGAGGTCCACATTCAAGTTCTGGACTGTCCTGGCTGAGATACTGCCCCAGTCACCCCCATTTA
>ML208488.1:11297-23054 GCA_004369065.1 Pluteus cervinus
CTCTCCTCCTGATCCCCTGCAGATAACATGGTTTGGAAAGCTGAAGCTAGAAGAGCGATGAAAGGCCATATCGTCGGCCCTATGCCGCCCAAGACGTTTCTCGACGAGTTTCTCCCCACCAAAGGTCACAAACCTGATGGCAAACAGGTGGCGAAATCTATCCTTTCTCCGATGCGTAACGTTACCCGCGCAGCTGAGATGTCCACGATATGGGTATACCTTTATCGCTTGTTGCATTGATTAGGTATCCTGAACGCCTTCTCTTGACAGATCAACGAAATGAAGAAATACTTTGGCGACACTCTCATTCAGCGGAACCCCTCTTTGAATCGCAGTGACCACGATGAGCTGGATACGAGTCCCGGGATTACCGCTTATTTTGGCTTCTCCGAGGCGGCAGTCCGGAAGGATTGTGACAGAAAAAGGCCAGTGGTATTCTGCGAATTCAAAATCTCGGAGGATAGCGATCCATTTGAGGAGCGTTGTAGTAAAAATATTCCCTTCGAACGGTTCACCGACGCAGCCAACGAAACCCTCGAGCAGATCTCCGCTTGCGCAATCGCCCAGCTAGCCACCCAGTTTCGCACCCACGCCTTTTCCCTCCTTGTCTTCCCAAAATATGCTCGACTTCTCCGTTGGGACCGATCGGGCGTCATCATCACGAAGAAGATCCATTTCAACAAACACGGCGATCTTATCATCGAGTTCTTCCAACGACTTTGGAGCGCGACTCCCGACGTCCAGGGAATCGATCAGACTGTCAAGCCTGCCGACTGCCTCTCTCAGCAACTAAAAGTCAAAATACGAACCTTGCTCGAGGTGGAGGACGAGAAAGAGTTGTATGAAATTCTAGTCGGGGAACGCAGATTTATTGTCACCGATTCCATCTTCAGTGTGTCAACCACCCTTGGAAGATCCACTCGTTGCTTTCGTGCCTACAACCTCGACAAAAAGCCGACCGAACGAGATCTATGCATATTAAAGGACACTTGGCGGTTCTTCGTGGAGAATCGCAAGCACGAATATGATATACTCCAAAAATTGCGCAATCACGAAGTAAGACACGTACCCAAAGCATATTGTGGTGGAGATGTTGTCGCCCACGGGGATCACAGGACGAGAACACACGATTATGCTACTCAGCACTGGTCACGAACTCGTCCTCGGTTAGAAACTTTCCAACATTTTCGGCTTGTGATGGAGGTAGTCGATTGCCACCTTGAAAAGGTCGAGAAAGTTTCAAATGCCGTGATGGCTATTGGGCACGCTGTTGAAGGTTAGTGGCATCTCCTCTCGTTCAAACCTGCTTATTCACTCTCATATACCTCTTTGTTTAGCCCATACAGATGCATATGTGAAGGCCGGTGTACTTCTTCGAGATGTTAGTGCTGGAAACGTCATGGCGAATCTGCTAAAAGACGGTACTGTAGAGGGATTCCTAATAGACTGGGATATGGCTATAGAGGTGGACGTGCAACCTGGGGTATTATACGTGCCAGAAAGGACGGTAAGTCCCCTATGGAAAGCTCAGCAAACGCGTTTTCATACACCATATCAGGGGACCTGGTATTTCCTTGCTGCTCGCCTTCTCTCAAAGAAATGGGATATACAAGACCCAACGAAAGGACACTGCCGTATAGACGACATCGAATCCTTCGTACACCTCCTCGTGTACATCGCCTCTCACTTCACTCCCCACGAATGGGGTGCCTCTGGCCACCTCTCCTGTTTCATCAGAAGCTACTTCGAGGAGTGTATCACCATGAACGACACCTCCCACGGAGGAACCTACAAAAGAATGTTTCTTGTTAACTGGGGGAGTGAACTGACACACGTTCTGCATAACAACCTCCTCGCCTCCGTTATCTCGCGCGTGTGCAAAGTTCTGGCGTCATGCTACCCACGGAGGCAGATAGACTGGGACGGTCAAAGAATGCTCGATCCACATTATATGGACGAGGACAGTGAGGCATTGTCGAAGCCATACTGGTTGAGCGATTTGTTACGGGATGCGTTGAAGAAACCGGGTTGGGACGAGGCAGGAGAGCTTGTGGAGCATCATTCTCATGGTATGGACGCCATAGGGGGAGCTCAAAGATTCCATGTAACGCCTGAATCCAGAATTGCGAAGGGTTATACCTCTGGTCCCTGCCTTGTCGGTGGGCCTGATACGAACGAAGGGGAATATTCAAATGCAACGAAAGGTGTTGCGGGCAAGAAGAGGAAACGTGGTCAATGAATGATACACGATGCTGGGCACGTGCTTTATCAAAGGCTTCAAAAGAAACGGTGTGATGTATATGTACCATCCTACACACCCACATCCAACGAGAGTAGTCAAAAAGAACCAACAAGGTTTAAAGTTATAAGCGCTCAGGCCCGCCGACTGAGTCACGAGTTCAGTGGCGCCCAACTTGCATGTTTCCCAGCGCATAGTCCCAATCAGCCGCCCAATCTCACTCTTCTTAGAATCCTATTGACGAATCCAACGCACGCTTCTCTTGCTGCAATCTCTGAACGTTGAACCTTATCCTGAAGGCTTTGATTCCTCAGATAAATGTACGTCCACCACCTCACCGGAGAGCAACTACGGGGTTGACAACGTTCAAATCCCAGTCGCTTCCGCCGTAACATGTTTGAAGAGTCTACGAGATCCCTCGATGAAATTGCAGATCTCCAATCTGAAGGTTACTATCTGTCGAAGAAATGTATGTTCATCATCTGAAGTCCCCGATCAGATTTGATAACTCACAACCTCGAACATCGTCTACCGCAGTCTCCCTGGTCGGCGATGTGGTTATTCAATCAACCGATAAAGTCAGGTTCCGGCTCCACAAGAAAGACCTGGCGACGTTCTCTGGGGGTTTTCCGCCAGTGGAACTGATTTCAGAGACGAATCCCAGTGAGATCGTGCATCTCTCGGAAGGAGCTATTATCCTCGATCTTTTGTTTTCTTTCGCTCGTGCGGGACGGTATCCGGATATTCATACCTTGGAAATCAAGACACTGGTAGCGTTGGCTGATGCAGCAGAGAAATATGAGGTGTATTCTGCGGTGATGGCGTGTAAAATTTTAATGAGGTAAGTTAGCTACTATTGGAATCAATTTATTCGATCATGACTTCACATGAATGTTTCTCAGAGTGAATCTCGAAAGACAGCCTTTGCAAGTCTTTATATACGCTGAAAAATATCAGTATACAGACCTACTCGACGAAACCGCTATTTTCGTACTTGGGACACCGCTTCTGGAGATGTTCGAAAAGATATCGAACGACCTTTTCAAAGCTTGGGTAAGTCTGTATTCACTGCTGCGAGTTATAGGACAAGCTAATCGATAATCCGTGATGTTCGTTCTTGAAGCTTCGTTATTTGTCTGCCCTTGAACCCCTTCGCGAAAGGTGGGTAGACGTGGTCACGGGGCCGGCTGTGGTCCGGCTGAAATGTGGGGATTCGGCTTGCAAAATGGCTAGAAAGTCTTTGGTTAAACAGGTGACAGGTCAGATGCCGAGTAAAACGGCCATGCTTCGAGTGGGCCATAAGCTTTGTGAGGATTGTTCTTGGTCAGAGATGACATTTAGCAATCCATTGAACATTGGAGATTACGATTTCCGATCATCTGACATCGAGAAAGTGTACAAGTTGCTTCCAAAGTTTCGCACCTTTTTGTAGGCTGCTATATATCGGGATTATTCCATAAAATGTACACTGCTTCGCCTAACAAGACAGGCACCTTCATTCAATGTCGCTAAAGAACTCTATCTCGCGTTCGCTGGCCACGTACCGACAGAAAGACCACCGATTCCATTTTATTCCACGCCACCCTACGCATTAGTGTCTCGTCAAAACTTTACATCACGCCAGCGTCGATGCTTCTGCGCAGCCAACCCCAGTATAAAAAAGGGAGACTTCAAAAGAAGACGGTATCATATGTACGTAGTACGATACTACACATCCAGTGCACATCCAACGAGAAAAGGAGAAGAAAAAGCTACAACAAAGTTGTGTTTTAAAAAAAATCTGTATCCAGAACGGGACTCGGATATCTATCCAACCGACTAACCTATGTGACCGAGAATAAGAAGGGGATATCATGACAATAACAACGGAGAGAAGCAAAAACAAAAGAATATTGAGAAGAGGAGCGCAAGTTTATAAATAATGGAAGAGATAAATAAACGGGGAAGAGGTGTCGTGATGTGTAAAAAAAGCCGTCGTCAAAAAAGAAGAGAAGTGGGGACGCGCACCACCGCCAACCGAATCGGTCTGCTTGGCGTTATTTGTCCCCCTCCAAAACACGTTCCTCCAAAGTCGATGCACGGGGATAACCCCCAAGATGACATTTCGCACAGGAAAAATCTGGAAAAATCACCTAAATATCCGGAAGATGTTCGTTGACACTGTGTTTGTCATTTTTTCTGCTTATCTGGTGAGTTAGAGATTATAAACGACCAAACGTCCGAAAAAGCGAGTTGAGTGCTAATTGTCTGCAATTCTCAGCGCAGAACGAGTTGAAATGTAATTCCTTCACACAGGCAGTAATCTAGATATAATGAAGAAGAGATTGTACGACTAGGATTGGATGCTTTGGGCATTGTCGAGTGACGGCAAACCATCTCCCTCAAGCACGCCAAAAGTGCGTGGGAATATCGAACAGGAGGTGAGCTTCCCAATGCGGCGTAAAATTAAGCTCGTCGTATTTCCACTCTCTGCTTCTTACTCATCGATAACTCACTGATAACCCATCGCAAACCCATGGCAAAGCGTACACTTGCTCAACGAGCACATATCAAACAATTAAATTCGACGCGCGTGGCTAGGGAGCTTGCCAAGTCTACCTCGAGACCACCACAACCGAAAACGCGACGTCAAACTGCTGAACACGACTTACGGACACAAATAGACGCAAAGGAAACTGAAATCGAGGACCTACTGGACAAAATCGAGGATAGCCAAGCCCGAATCCACCTGTTAACCTCTCAACTACACGAAAAAGATGCCCAGATCCACAACCTCGAAATCGACGCCACTGAACGGGAACAACTAATCGAGGATCTTCGAGACCTGCAAGAGGTCGTAGTCGAAACTGAAATTGACCTGAAGAAAGCTAACAAACGAAATCAGCGGGTAACACGAGAGAAAGCAAATACTCGGGATGACTACCGCACAAAATTGAAGGAAAGTGAAATGGAACGGAAGAAATTGGGAACTGACCTCTCTCGAATTCAACGCCACTCCGATACGAAGATAAATGGACTTGAGGCTAAACTAACGAAATTAACCGAGACGATTTCGACTCAGAAAGAAGAAATCAAAGCCCTGCGTACCGAGAAGAAGGCCTTGGATCAGAAGCAAACTCGAGCGAAAGAGTCCCTTCAATCAACTCGTAAGGAGCTCCGATCTGCCGTCGTCTGGGAGGCGACAAAGAATGGAACCTATACTCGAGAGGCAAGGGAGTTGTTCCGTTGCCTTCTTCAAGCTGGATGTTCCGGTGCTCGAGTTGCCGATGCAATTAAAGCCTGCGGAAAAACCTTTGGTGTTGTAATCAAGCGCCTTCCAAGCTCAAGGACAGTATTCCGAGCCCGAGACGAGGGAGGCCAATATGGTATAATGCAAATTGGACGAGAGATAACCATGTGTGAAGGTGAGATCAAGCAAATCTATCAAGATAAAACTCATTTGTATTAGGGTTTGGTGAGAGTAGTGACGGAACAACTAACCGAAAGGTTAACCTCGAATCCCGTCATCTTCATTATCTTGCCCCAACTTACCTTCCTGGGGTTGACGACGATGATAAGTCAACCTGGAAACCCCAAAGCCGTTTTGGAGTTGTCGAGACCGCATTGAACCACCAGGCAGAAACCCAGTTCCAAGGAACAAAAGCCTTTGCAGAAAACGTTGCCGCAACATACTCGAATAGTCCCTTGGCTCGAAGAGATGGACGAACAATGGAAATAAATGATTACCCCCGGAAGATAGAGTTTCTCGGTTCCGACCACGCCAATGATGCAAAATTAAAGGTTGAGAAGGTCGGGGATTGGAGAGAGGATGTGATTACAAGCGATATCGGGGAGGAAGTCCTTCAGTTGGTGGAATCAGGAGAGTTTGTTGGGTCATTCTCAACGCTGAGAGAGGAGGACATCAATCTGGCATATCAGCAGGCAACGTAACCGTCCTATTTCCTTATAGCAAAAGTGAACATACCTGACAATTTGATCTATACAGTGAAGAGATCAGACCACAGGCTGGTGAAGTCCAGGTCGACAAGACGACTGCAAGAAAACTCGTTGCAAAGGTGATCGGTCAAGCAAAACTTGATTCCATGACGGAGGCCGAACGTCATCTCTTGCTGGGGGTCACCTTTGCTGGGTGTGGCGCTCACAAAGATATGAATGCATTCAAATATGGGGTTGTGAAGATGATGGCGGGGTGGGCGGCTCGAGGACAACCTGGACCTGTTCTACTTGCAAACAAGGCCAACACAACGACAATTCAACTTTCCGACGACACGAATACCACTGCGGCTAAGGCAGCAATTGATTCAAGTTCGCGAGGAGGTGTAAAATTGACGAGTCTTGCTGGCGCCCTCTTCAATCACTCTGATGACAAAAAAGGTTATCAAGATAAGCACGTCAACTTCATGGGAACGCGAAAACGGGACCTTTATGGGATTCAACACGGTGGACACTTCCCTGATACCTCGAATACTCGATTCCAGTCCCATTCATATGCTGCGGCGGAGTTGGTGAGCTTCATACATGACTACGTTGACCTTCTCGAGACAACACGGGATTCGAAAGATTCACCTGGCTTTAACCATATGGAATCCAACATCCACAAGGGGCTTCTTGATGTTGGAACTGTTGCTGAGATGGCTGCTATGGGCCTACTCGGTGATTCTGTCTCTTGGCGATTCCTCGCGATAATCCGGGGCAATGGAAAGGTGAGAAATGCCTTAGACCCTGATATCGCAGAATTGTATCGTCGTCTTCCGGCTTTCTGTGACGCGATTGCCGAAAATCCTGGTATACTGCTGGAGGGCGAGGACAGCCCTGGATTCGACTGGTCGAAGATTACACTCGATGGAAGACCATGGATCGACCGACATCTGGTGGCAACCATACGTACTCTTGCGAGGGAGCTCCCTGATCTTTTGGATTGCATTTCGGACATCTTCTCAGGTGCTGCACAAGGCTGGAGGGTTTTCACTTCGGAGTTCACCCCTGGAGGACCCTTTGATCTGCTCACGCCCAAACAACGCAAACGACTTTATATTCCGGCAACCAACGACGAGAACGAGGGCGGCCTTGGTTCGATCCGAGTCTGGCAACGCTATCACCCAAACGCAACAGCTTTTGGGTTTTCAAATCAAAAACGATACGAACGGAACAACACAAGTAACTTTATCAAGAAACTATGTACACAAGAGGACGACATCTACGTGATGCGCCTGGTGCGCAAAATCAATTCAAGTGGCGAAAACATTCGCTTCAGAGAGGCTCTCGTCGAGGAAATGAACCGAAAGGCTGGAGAGAAACGGAAGAAAGACGAAGAGGCCGCAATGAAAAGGCAACTCGAACTCGAACGACTCACTTCAGTTGGGCTTGCAATGGACCGCGACGAGATCAACAACATGACTGTCAAACAGTTAGACGATCAGCTCAAGATCCACCGGAAGATACTGATGGACGAAGTTCTGCGTCGAGTGCTGCAGAAGGATCTACCGACAAAGGTGTTCAAGCTTTCGGCTGTTTTAGCAGCAGTGTCACGAAATCAACCGTAAGTTTCTTGTTGCTATGTGGTAGATGTGATGCTGAAGCTATTTTAGGAGAGTCCTTGCACTCTACAACTGTATTGGAAATGGGATGGATCCTCTGCACGAGCCGGAAGAGGTGGTTGGGGACCAGGAGGAACTCGATGAGGACGAGGACGAGGAACTCTTTCGAAGCTGATGGGATAGCATTCTGCACACCTGGAGACTTCTATATTATGCTAATACATGCTCTTCAACTGTCAGAACTCCATCCTGATTTTTTTTGAGTTGTTTTTAGCCTCACTTCAGTAGGTCCTCAAACTCTGAAGTTTTTAGCAGCTTAATTCGCATTTTTTGGGGAAGTGGTGGGGGGGAAATTCATTCCATTCTATCCATACTACGTACATGGCCACTCCTAGATATTTTTTACCTTGATGAATGACTCTACGGAGACGAGGAACGATGAGAACGAGGAGGAACGGGTCCCAAAATCCCGTTGGCAGGGACCAAACAAGGACAAGCACGCCAATTCGGTTGGCGGCGGTGCGCGTCCCCAAGAGAAGGATCCCAATATCCCCAAAAGTATTGACCATCCATGCATTCAAAACCTAGCGAAACGTGGCATACAACCTTCAGCAAAGGATGATGAAGGACAGTGTGTACGAATGGACATCAACAAAAGGGATACGAGGCACCACACAGGACCGTTCTTCGCCTTGATCAAAAGGTTAAAGATGATCCAGACGAAAAACCAAAACCAAAACCAAGCAAATAAAACGGAGATAAACCAAAAAAAGCGGTGTGTATAGGCGACGGCAAAAAGATATCAAGAGATAAAAGGAGCGACTAAGGGTAAGTTTAGCAGGGATAATTCAAATGTAAACTAAAGGGGGTTTGAAGACGGTTAGGGCGGGACAGGATGGAGGTATCGGAAAGAACGGGAGGAGGATACGGGTGGGGGTAAAAAGGTAGAAAGGAAGCAAAGGTGAATCGGCAGAGCATAAAAGTTGGTTCCACTTAAGCGTGGCGTAGTGTGGGTAGGTGTAGTTGCGGGTGGTGTGGTGGTTTCAAACAAAAAAATCATTGATATCATTTCTTGATTCCCGTCGTGGGTGGTGGTATGTGTGTTTTGAGGTCGCTTTCTAAACAAAAAGGAACTCCGGTGCTGGTTTTGAGGGGTAACTTCCTTCCTGAACGTTGAACGTTGAGCATTGGACGGAAGATGACGCTTATTGGTAATAATCATCATCCCAGGC
Source organism: Pluteus cervinus (assembly GCA_004369065.1). Classification (NCBI taxonomy): domain Eukaryota; kingdom Fungi; phylum Basidiomycota; class Agaricomycetes; order Agaricales; family Pluteaceae; genus Pluteus; species Pluteus cervinus. Next base: position 20,306 of record ML208488.1, read on the forward strand.
TTCTGTAAAACGAAGAGAGGATCGTCAGCATGGGTTCATATGCGCGGAGAAGAGGAGAGGAGCGAGAGATAGGAAAAGTATAAATAAAAATAAAAATAAAAATAAAATAAACGCGAAGGAAAGCCAAAGGAAAATGAAAGAAGAAACGAGCGGAGGACGATGACGAAAGCGGCGGGCATGTACTAGGGACCAGCGGGCAAGGTTCCATCCAGTAGGCGCACCGAGGATGACTGCAAACTGGATGGGCGCTAATCCATTCCTCGGGAATAAGTCGTTTATCCCAAGGTAGCACCAATGAAGGATAAACGCCAACACCAACACCCCGCAGCACCACCATTACCCAATCACATCCACCACCAACCCCGAACACGAGTCACCAGATCCGCAATTCAAACGAACAGGGTATCACCACGAGGTTCTCGTAAAACAACCTGGGTCGGCCACTGCATTGACACGCAACATGCACCACGTAACACGCAACACGCAGCATGCTGTACATTGAATAGTGAATTACGTCCAGGGATTTCGTCAAAAGGTGTTGAGCACAGACAAAACCTCCACGAGGCGTACTTCGGGTTTGGTTGGTTGGGGTTTTTTGGGAGGGGACACGATAACGAACACGTTTATCAAAAAGGGTTACGTGTTGGTGTTCAATACGATTGGGTGTGAAGGGAGTGAGGATCTTCGCATGTGGATATGCGGTATTGGGTTACGAACCGACGGCGAGGAGAACTCGTAGTCCCGCCCCGCATCCTTTGGTTGGATATGATGTCCAGCCGGAAGGGAACAACGGACCATCTCGACATCCTAACAAAACGCCATAACCCGCTTATCCATCAACAGAAGTTGTCGTCCGCGGTGATGCTAGGTCGGACTGGTTACGTCTTCAACACCCTCCACGACCTCCTGTGCACGTCCCATATTCCCCATATCACATAACGTGTCCAACCCTCATCCACAACGTGCCTCCATGTCGTAAAACCCCAGCCCGTGGACCTTCGGCCTTCTCTTTCTCCGGTGCAAAATGGTATGGATAACAGCGAGATCCATCCAACAACGACGACCACGGCGGCGGCGACCAAATCCAAAGCCCCAACCAGACGGACGGACGGCCAACACCATCCCAACCAATCGAAAAGCTGCGGACCAGGGGTACAACGCTATGGTTACATTGCCCCCCGTCTGGTTACCCGGAATGTTGAGCGCTAACACCGTGTGGGTCGACGAGGAGACGCCCATATCCGACCCCGCCACTAACCAGCCAGTCAACCATCATTGCGGTCTCCCCGATTGCACTTATAAAAGTGCACTGCCCAATTCCGCTTCTTCCTATCCTTGTTGTCCTCCATCTCTTCCACCACCACCACCACCCCCTCCTCCTCCCAGATGCATCGGTTCGCGTGTTGGCGTAGGGTAGGTTATCGTCCCGTCCGTCCAGTAATGGACAAGGTGAATATGAAGCAAAGAGGAGACAAAATGGAAGAAAGAACAAGGAAACGAAGGATGAAACAAACGGAAAGCGGGAAAGGAAAGTAAAAGCGGAAGGTAGAAGGCAAAACCGATGCAAGGGATAGGTAAATCTAAGAATAACCAGTCGTTCAAGTCCAAGTCCATATTCCGAGGAAGAAAGAAGAAAGAATCAAAGTCCTCGTAGCTACTGGTATCACCGACCCATAGGTAGGTATCGGTCATAGTGTCAAAAATATCGTAAAAATCATGCCAACGAACAATGGCCGGAGTTAAGACATGAATAGGAATGAGGGATCGTGAATTATGAAGAAGGCTAAACAGAACAAGAATAGAAGTAATAAGAAACGAGGCTACCGTCGAAAATAGAACGTGGGATGAATAGACTCGGTGTGCGTAGCGGAAGGGAGAAGGAGGGAGGGAGGGAGAATGGCTATTGGTAGAGGTGGATATGCAGGTGAAGGATATTCTATTCATCCGTCCGTTGTGATTAAGCAAGTGAGAGTGGGAAGGAAAGTTGGAATCGTCGAGGAAGGGGGTAGGTAGATAGCGAATAGTCCTTTGTGCGTAGAGTAGGTAAAAAGTGTAACAAAGGTAGTTCCGTTCCGTTCTAAACCAGCCCCGTCTCCGCAAAACAAAAGAAGGAAGATATAAAAAAGAAAAGATAGGAATAGAATAGAAAGAAGAAATAGAAACGGAAACGGAAAAAGAAAAACATGAACCCGGAACGAGCGCAGACCGCACAGCAGTAAGCGTCTCTCGTTCGTGACGATTCACAACACTCGCTCTGAGTGGGATAGCAAATGAAGGGTTTTATCACGGCCAAAAATCGAAGAGAAAAGAAAGCCAAAAATCGAATAGCCAAAACCGAATAGAGAACGACAAGACGAGAAAAAAAGGGGAATGAATCACTCATCCACCCACTCACCCTCAGTTATACTCTTCCAAGCCAGATACAACACACCCACACTTGCCGTTTCGAGTATAGTCGCAATAAACGATCCATCAATCTTCGAGTTGACGCCCTACAGGTTGTAAAATCAAGTTGGGTTAGGGTTAGCATTGGTTGAGAACAAGTGAGTGTGAATGCGAAAGAGAGGAGAACGGATGGGAGGTAGAGGAAGAGAGAGCGAAGGCGAGAAGGGAATAAGGAAGGTAGGCAGAACGCACATACCTTACATATAATCTTACTCAACAAGAAATAATCCAACTGCGAGACTATAAACAATGCTGCTGAGAGGATATAAAAGAACATTGGTCTTGTTTCGTTGAGGACTCTCAA